>PVKM010026462.1:0-19460 GCA_004027735.1 Carollia perspicillata | reverse complement strand
TGAAACGTTGTTGTTTTAAAGGGATATTGGAAAAGAAAAGCCATAATTTCCTGGGATTGCCCATCAAACCTTGGTCTTCCTCATCTTTGTGAGCTGCTAAACTAAGGCATATATTGACTATGTAACTGGAAGAGGTGCAGTTGAGGGTAAAGATTCCCCTTTTCCCACAGGGCTACCACATGACACCCATGTGGTCTACCAGCTTTGGCATGTAGCTCCTGATCTGGGAGTTAGACCCCAGGAACAATCCATGCCCCGGCCTAGAATCTGCAGGGGAAAGCGCACAGGTTGATGGGTGTGTGGTGTGAGAAGGAAAAAAGAGAGAGATAGATACATGGAGCAAAGCTCAGTGGTGGCTCACCGCTGGGCCACCATGGTGGAAGATCTGGCCGAGGTGGAGGGAGATGTGGTGTTTAAACAGGCAAGGTTAGACCCAAGCACTGAGCTGAGCAGCTTACATTGAATGGAAACTCACTACTAGGCGGGAACCAGAGTCGTCCTCCCTACCTTTTTTTCCTCATGAGGTAGGTAGTCTTCCCTACCTTTTTTTCCTCATGAAAAACTTGATATTTTCTCATTTTTGTTTCCTATCGGTCTGCACATAACTGTTTTACCAGTCGGCTGCATCTGAAGAGGATTTAGTGAGGGCTTTTAGCTTGGTGATTATAGAAATCTTTGTTCATGTAAAGCATTTCTTTGGGGTAGGCTGGTGTGCGACTTTAGTCTACTTAAAGATTATCACCAGTACACAGCCCTCAGTTGACTTACAAAAGTAATACCACATTTCTATGTAGCAAAATCACCATCACCCACCATCTTCTGAATCTCAGGAAGATAGGAATATATGTATTCAAGTTAATACATGCATATAAGATTCTTAAAGAGTAAACAAAGAGGTACACTAAAAATACAAAGTTCTCCCTAACTTCTACTTCCTCAGTTTTAACCTTTTTTGGTCTTTATAACTTCCTCAGCTTAATGAATTTCTGAAAGAAGTTGGTACTTTCAGAAATCAGCTTCCAGTGATAACCTTACACATGCACCGGAAGAGTGAGAATGGAAAACCTGAAATGTTGGGGAGGACGGGGAGCAACTGAAACTCTTGATGCTACTGGTAGGCGTGTAAATTGGTGTAACTGTTTAGGAAAAAGATGTTTGGCTACATCTTTTAACGTTGTATATATCTGTATCAAGCAAGTCTACTCCTGTATAGAAACTTGTATAAATGGTCCTCAAAGCAGCCTGTTTATGGGCTGTTGGTAGTAGCCCATTCATAAATAGCCGAAACTGGAAGCTATCCAAAAACCCACCAGCAATAGAATGAATAAATGAACATAATTACACAATGGAATGCTATATAAATGATTCGATTCACTCATAACCCCACACAACAATATGGATGAGTCTTACAGACAGTATTGAGTAAAAGAAGCCAAACGCAAAAGGCAATACTATAAAATTACATTTACACAATGTACAAAAACCAGGCAAAACTAAGCTACACTCTTAGAAATCACTATACTGATTACTCTAGGGTGTGGGAGAATGACAAGGGAGGAAGGGAGTAGTTCTAGGGTGCTGGTAGAGTTCAATATCTTGATCTAAGTGCTGTGTACACTCACCAAGCTGTACATTTATAACACACACACATATATTTGCATGTATCTTATATTCCAATAGAAATTAAAAACAAAAATAAAAATGACATAAAATAGCTTCTCAACCTTTTGTAGATCCCACAAAATGCCCCAAAACTAAATAAACTGAAAAAACTAAAATAAGCCAGTCTAGATTTTGAATACAATGATATCACTGGTGGTAGGGAATGATTTAGATAGACAGCATTAACTCTAATAGTTGCCTTATTATAAAAGTAATCTATTAAAAATAAATTTAGTACTAATATATGCCTAAGCTACCCAAAATTCAAAAGGTTATTAATTGTTAATGAGATTAACTATACATTGGTGATGTAGACTAAACAATAAAAAGGAAAATTAAAACAGTATTTCAGGGTGGTGACTTCATTTCTTTTTCTAATGACTGTTAGATTAGCATTGCATAATGTGTAGAAGGTCTGTTTTTACTTACTTATTTTTGCAGATTTGTGTTTTAAAAGTTAACTTTATTTTAATTAAGGTAAGACATTTGCTTCGCTCAAAATTTAAAAAGGGTGTTTTGTCCCTTGGGTTCAATTTCCCCTGCGCCACCAACCAGTGTTCCAGTTAGTTCGTGTCCGTTCTGAAATATTTTATGCACAACAGCAAATGTGTTTGAACGTTTTTGGCCCCCATTTAACCAAGCAGTGGTGCACCATAGACACCGTCTCCATTTTGTTTTTTTCACTTAACAATATATTTTGTGATCATTTCATATTAATAGAACAGAAGCTTCCTCTTTTTAATAGCTTAGTAGTATTTTGTTGGGTACTATACCAGGATTTATGTAGCTTGTCCCTACTGATGTATAGTAACATTATATCCATGCCTTGCCACTCCAACATAAAACTGAAATGAGTAGCTTTCCCCATACAGAATTTTATCCATTTGAATAAATGTCTGGCAAGTCTGGAAGACTAGTTAACTTTGTATTATCAGGCATTCATTTACTTTCTCCACTTGTGCCCTTGGGTATTCTCTAAGATCCAAGTCAAAGTTTTCCCTGGTAAATCTTCCCCTGATCACCCTTCCCCAGTCTCACCCTAGAATAGGAACTTGGTGTGGGCTAGGGAACCCAGTCGCCCTCCAAAGTAGGAAAATGTGGGGGGAGAGGGAGGGGAGCGCTGGAGCCATCTGCTCTAGTTGTGTGATGAATGAGTGTACAAAAGGCAGGCACTGCTGTGGCTCGAAATTCTGGTCTGGAGCTCCCTACAATGTCAGAGAGGGGAACTCATTCTGGGTGCTTAGTGCTATTGTAACCAAGCAAACCAGGACTCATCCAAATATTACCTTTATACAGGACTCAACATTTAATGTTGAAGCAAGCAGGTTTTTATTTACAGGACTCCAACCTTGGGGTGGGAGATGGGAGCACTCCTGCTCAGAGCCCTGTTCTCCCATGAGACCCAGTGTTTCCATGGCTCCCCACCAGTGTATAAGCCAAAACCATTCCCAGAAGTTCCCCATGTCCTTATCTGTTCTTACAGTGGCTGCACAAACAGATCTCCATCCTCTCTGGAAGGTGCCCTTGTGGGTTTCAGAGTCACCATCCTCTCACAGCTGCTCTCTCCTTCAGGATCTGGGGTGCGTTGTTCTCAGCCTCTGTGTAATGGCTCAGGGAAGCCTGTGCTGTGTTGTACTGGGTCACGGTGGAGTCCAGGGAGGCACACGTCCCAAGAGAATGGCTTCTCTGCACATCCTTCAGAGAAGCAGGAGTCTACATTCCTGGTCACAGTTGTGTTGCAGAGCATCTTCCGCGAATCTGTGCTTGGTCTGGCAGGTTCCCACACAGCTCCGTCAGCATTGCTGGATCCCTACATGGCTCCGTCAGCTCTCTCCTTACACCCTTCCCTCAGCCCGCATGGCTGCCTTCCTCACTACCCCAGGCCGCATGGCGGAATCCTGACTCCCAGCCGGCATGGTTTCTACTTTACACACCAGCCCTCATGGTGGACTGCGTCACTACAAACTGCACAGCTGCTCGCTGCTTCCTCTCTCAGACCTCATGGCTGAACCCCCCTACTTCATGGCTCCTTCTTCATGGCTGCCTCTCTTCTCTCTGCCCACCCTCATTTTAAATGCTTGGCCTGGAACTTCCTACGTGACCTCATATCCAGCCCCTCCTACAATGTGCGACTTTTGTCAGTTTTTGTCAGTTACCTTCTTTCAGCTGCTACTTTTAGTCGGGGCAAGAGTTAGTGACACATGGACATCTGCCTCCTGCCTCTCACGCAGGTGCTGTATAAGTTTCCCCTACCCACCCCCCTGCCACTATGTCACAAGTCCCTGAATGCTCCCAATGTCACATATGCCTTTGCCCAGGGTGGCAGTCCACTTCCCTTCAGGAAGGACATGGCTGTCAACTTGCCATTGTAATGCACGGTGTCTTAAATGCCATATCATCTGCTCTCCTTCCCCAGTCCAGGTCTGTGGGGAGTATTCTCTGCTAGTTTGGGGGACCCCCACTCTGCACCCTGTTACACTATTAACTTATTTGTACAAGGCTCCAAGTTTCATTGCATCACAATTCTATGAGATATTATCCTCCTGACTTTTTTACTGTGGTAAGACATACGTGACACAAAATTTGCATTTTAACCATTCTCAAGTGTAAAATTCAGTGGCATTAAATATAGTCACATTGTTGTACAACCATCACCACCATTCATTTCTAGAACTGTTTTTTTTATCTTCCCAAACTGACAGTCCCCATTAAACAACAGGTTGCCGTGTGCCCTTCCCGTTTCCTGACAATCACCATTCTATGTTCTGTCTCTGTGAATTTGGCTTCTCTGGGTACCCAACATAACTGGGACCATACAGTATTTGTTCTTCTATGACTGGATTATTTTACTTAGCATAATGTCTTCAAGGTCCATCAAATGTGTCAAAATGTCATTCCTTCTATAGGCTGAATATATTTCAATGTATGTATATACCACATTTTTTTGTTGTTGTTGTTTAGCCATCCATCCATTGATTTACACTTGGGTTGCTTCACTTTTTGGCTACTGCGAATAATGCTGCTGTAGCCCTGACTGGTGTGGCTCAGTTGGTTGGGTGTCATCCTGCGAAGCAACAGGTCACCAGTTTGATTCCCAGTCAGGGCAATGCCTGGGTTTGCTTCTCTCCCTCCCTTCTCTCTAAAAATAAAAAATAAATAAATAAATAAAAATAATGCTACTATAAACATGGAATTAGAAATATCTGTTTGAGTCCCTGCTTTCAACTCTTCTGGGTATACACAAAGAGTGGAATCCTATGATAATTCTAGTTTAATTTTATAAAAAACCACCAAACTATTTTCCATAGTGGCTATACTATTTTACATTCCCACAACAAGTGCACGAGGGTTCCAATTTCACCATGTCCTCACCAACACTGACTCCTTCTAATTGGTGTTAGCTGGTATTTCATTGTGATCTTGATTTGTATTTCCTTAGTGATTGGTGATGCTGAACATCTTTTCATATGCTGGTTGGCAATTGGCATATCTTCTTTGGAGAAATATCTATTCAAGTCCTTTGATCATTTTTAAATCAGGTCTTTTGCTTTTTGTTGTTGTTGAGTTGTAGGAGTTCTTTATATGTTCTGGATATTAATCCTAATCACATACAAGATTTGCAAATATTTTTCCCCTTCCATGGTTTGTCCTTTTCCCTCACTCTTCTTTTTTTTTTTGGTGTGTGTGTGTTTCTAAGGTGATGGAGCTTAGAGTGATTTAGTGACTTGTCAAGATCACAGACATGTTTATTGGAGCCACTGGGACTTGAACATGGGTCACCAACTCTTTGCCTAATTTCTTTTTTACTATTCTACCCCAATCCCTAACATTTGGTTACATCCACATAAAATGTAGTTTGACCTATGGCACTTGTTACTGTATAAACAAAGGATCAAGTGACAAAATTTTAACTTGTTCTTTAGATGACCCAGGCTCTTGCTGCCCCCCTCCTAGTCCTCCTCTCCCATCATTCAGAAGTGATGCTGACACACATACATTAGCTACGTTAATTAGCTAATTAATCAATTAAATGTATTTTCTCCATTATATCCTCCTTAAAATGTTCTATTCTGTTCCTTAAGGTATTTTTTAAAAAGAATCAGAACATGTTTTGCAAGGGCTATTTATTTACTCTAATAACTACTAGCTATTTTAAGGTGACAACCAGTGATAGTTTTTCTGCCACATTTTAAAGAGACTTTTATTAGATGGAGCACACTTCCATGCTCTACGAATTAATCCTAAAGCACTGATGTTAGTAATGCTGGCCACTGTCTAGGTTGACGCCTGACACAAAGTAGACCTCCAGTAAATATTTGTCAAATGGATGATGAAATGCCACAATAAAGGGAGAGGATTTGTAGGGAAAGTGGTCTCAATTGCATGATTTACCAGGGGGGAAAAGCAGTATTTTGTGCATCATGGCCTCTGCGGAAATTGGTTTTATTTAATCTCATTCTTCATGTCCGAGGCTTCAGGATACTACATACTGGGGAGGAGGCGGGAATAAATCTCCCCAGAAGAACACAGCCAGCCTAAGTAGGCTTTCTCGCTGGACGTTGAAGGGAGACCAGACTTGGGCCCTTTTGATCAAAGTACCCTGCTCCCTGACTGTATTGTCGGAGACTCTGAAAAGGGATTCTTGAAAAAACAATGAAACTTTTGGGCCTTTCAACATGATTTCTTTTTAACAGTGACCCCTTGGGTAAATTACTGAACCTTCTGGGGCCTCTGTTTCCTTTCCTCAACAAAAAAAATAGCGTAGAACCAGAAGAGATCATCTTCCAGGGCTCTAAAATGCTACATTGCTATTTTAGTATTCCATCTGAAAGGAAGTGTGGGAAAATAAGTCGAGCAGTTCAAGGAGTTAAATATAAATAAATGCTCCATTTTAAATCAGATCTTCATGGCCATTAAAGATTCTGGAAAACTTAAATAAATTATTTTCCCTCTCTTTAGTTTTTATTTCAGCTACTATCTCTAACTTAGAATCTCAGCTTATGACCTTAATTATGTAATGAATATGATGTATTTCACACATGTAAGTTCTAATGTGATAGCATCATAGGGGTAATTGTAGTCAGTTGATTATTTGATTTTTATTTTTTGGCTACCTACCAGCCTTCAAATATTTTTCTGTGTTCTGGTGTAAGTTCCTGTCTCAGGAGTCCTGCCCACCCAAGGTAGAAGCCCCCAAATTCACTTTCCTGCCAGGATATAGTGGGCCTGTGGTTTAGGCCCTAGTAATCAGAAACATGAACTTGAGCGTCTGACTGAGAGGTAAGCAGTGTGATGGAGGAGGAATCCCTATTCTGGCATAAGTTGTGGCCAGGGCATGGGTGTGGGTCCTCATACCCACTGCCGACAGTAGGCTCACATGTGAGCTGATTTGAGGGCTGGTTCCTTGATATCAGCCTGACTCTGGCACTCCTGGAGTTTCTGTGAATTTCCAAATTATTTTTACTAAATCATTTTCCATATATATATGTATGTGTGTATATATATGTGTATATATATATATGTATGTGTATGTATCTATGTATCTCACAATTTCTAAATCCATTCATCTATGGACACTTGGCTGTTTCCATATTCTGTCTACTGTGAATAATATTGCAGTGAACACAGAGGTACATGTATCCAGAAGTGTGTACAGCTAGATCATATGGTAGTTCTATTCTTAATTTTTGAGGGACCTCCGTAGTGGTTTCCCAATATACATTCCCACCAACAGTGTATGAGGGTTCCCTTTTCTCTACATCCTCTCCAAAAACACCTTTTTTGAGTTCTATATTGTGCTAGGTACTGGGAATACAACAATTAAGATATTTTCTCTGCCCCCTCTCGTCAGGGGCATGTAAGTAAATAAGAATGATGAAGGAAGTATTAAAACTACATAGTATTTATTCATGATAAATCTAGGGTACTGTGGAAGCACATAGGAGGGGTACAAGGACTCTCATAGGTCAATCACTAAGTAAATGTTATTTGAATAATGAATGGATGAGTGAGTGATTGAGTGAACAAATGAATGAGTAAATATAATTGGTATGAGCATACAGAGCCCTCAAGGCGTGTAGTCATCATCGAATGGAAAGAGGCTTCTCCAACTTCACTATTTTGAATGAAATGAAAAGTGACTGCCAGAGTGCCAGCAACGCCACGGTCAGCATGCCCGTCTACTTGGCTCAAGACTTTGATAAAATAACTCTGATGGGCAAAATTGTACCCTTCTGAAGCTCTTTTCAGAATGTTCGTTATCGATCGAACAAAATATGTGCTCATCTTCAAGTCCGCTGACTGTACAGCCAGAATGAGTTGCTTAACTTTGCTAATGGCTTTGCGTAAGGGTGTCAGATCACGGCTGTAATCATCCCAAAGCGGGAACTGTTGTTGCAGCCGAACTTCACACCTTAGTTTCAGCACGCCTCTGGGCCCCTTACATTGTCTCTGTGCCAGCTATTGACCAGTCGGCACTGCTGATCCTACCCAGGGCACAGCAGGGTTTATCCGAGGGACATTTACTCTTCTCGATAACTCCCTAGTACAGTAAACATTGGCTGCGGAACTGGAAAGAGCTAGTCCAAACCAGTTCTTAGTTTCACTGAGCATGCTTCACTTTTTATAAACAATTACCTTTTTCTTAATTTCTTCCAACCAAATCAAAACCTGGGGAAATTTTGTCTTTAAAAACAACCCTCATTTTAATAGACTACTATATTTAAAGTGAATCATAAGAATTTAACACTTTAGTAAACATAAAAAAAACTTGGAGTTAGAAGCATATGGTTTGAAATACATTTCTCCAATATGTTTTTATTATTATCTGATGTTAGATCCAATCACTATATAATCGTGGGACCTTTTTAAAAATATTTTATTTATTTATTTTTAGAGAGAGGGGAGGGGAAGGAGAAAGAGTGGGAGAGAAACATCAATGTGTGGTTGTCTCTCATGTGTCCCCCACTAGGGACCTGGTCTGCAACCCAGCCATGTACCCTGACTGGGAATTGAACCAGCGACCCTTTGCTTCACAGGCCCGTGCTCAATCCACTGAGCTACACCAGCCAGAGCAATTGTGGGACCTTTTAAAGTAGGAAATATTTCCCTTGAAGACTTTCCTTTATGGGACACCTGCTCAACTCTTGGAAGTTTTATCAATTTCCATCTCATCAACATTCTATTCTGGGCACTGCACTCACTATACCCAAAATGAAACCAGCATGTTTAACAGGTCTAGGATGACTTTTCTAATCAGTAATGCTCAGACAACAAGCTAGCAAGGCAGAGCAGCACACAGTAAAGCCGTTCAATTCTCTCCTAGGACAGTTTCCGTGGCTGCACACCATGTGATTGCCCAGCTGATCTTCGTGTCATGTCCCGTCTTCTCTTGGTGCTCTCAGTCTGCACGTCTCCTCCAAACTCATTGTTCCTTATTAATTTCCTTATTTGCCTCTTTCAATTCATGTCACTCCTATGACTAACAAATTCTAGAGAACACATCTTAATTACTTTTTGGTATATATCACAATTGTCAATCTGAAAAGCTGATGAATGACTTGACTCTTTCTAAAAATTGAAATGAATCGCTTTTAGCTCACATGGACTTCCAATGATTTTCATTTTTAGTGAGCCAAGGGACCTAGATCTGAAAACATTTCCTTATCACCTACCCTATGTAATCCATGTTTACTTGCTACACCACTTCTGAACTGTATGCTATGGCACTGGACGAAGGTTTTAGTCTGTACCACTGCAGACACAAGGGAGGGGTTCAGAGTGAAGGAGGGCACCCCCTCCTCTGTAGCCTCTCAGCTCTTGCCCTTTCACAAGATATTTATCTGCTGAGCAAGCTGTCACTGTGTGAGCATCCACTCTCCCAGGGAGAGAGAAAGAGCAGCAAGAGCCCGGAACATAAGTAATAAATGTTATTATTATTTCAAAGAATATCCATAAAATTTTAAACAAACACTATGAAAGGTAAATTACTTTTACTTTTATTAACTGAGACAAATTGGTACATTATTTTGAAACACAGAGAGAAATCAGTACATCGAAAATAACAAAAAGATAAATCAAGAAAATATTAGACCAAGATAGATTTGAACATTGACTTTTAAAAAGGTCTTCTAAAACTGTCTGTTTTTACTTATTTTAAACCATAACTATTTCATCGAGCATCTGTTATTATGCCTAGCACAACAGTAAATATTATAAGGAAAAATAGAAGATGTTATCTCATTGTCCTCGTCCCTAAATCTAGTTCTTTGTGATTATAAAGACATTAAAAGTTCTAGTGCCTAACACCTTTAAGTAAAATCATCTTTGAAAGTAATCACTCGGGAAGGTTATACATTTATCTCAAAATCTTTCCGTTGCTCAAATGGGTTTTGCTTCCTTCCTTGGGAAACATCTAAGGAAAGCAGGCTCAGTGCGCTAGTTCAGAAGGCCGCTCCGCCTTCCTCGAGTGCCTGGCTCAGTTCCCTGACTTCCTCACTAGCTTGGTGCTCGGTGACTTCTGGTTATTTTTTAGTCTTTAACTTATCCCAAGACAAGCTTGCCATTCTTGGTAACCATGAAAACAATGTAGCGCAGTATTGCTGGACAGCAAATACTGAGAACAAGGAGCCTTTCTCATCATCGTTGCATCCCCTGCAGCATCCAGCGGGTGCTTAGCCACAGCAGGAGTGCAGCTCACTCATGCCTTGTATTTAACGGAAGGTGCTGCCCCACATTAGTGCTGGAAACATCAGGGTGGGCTCAGGGCAAAGGCGAGGAAGGGGCCCAGAAGGGCCTTGGGGGGACTTCTTTCTGCTCCATTATTCCTTAGACATCTGGCTTCGACAGCGAGGGACAGAAAGGTCTGCCTGAAGCCGGCAGCAGATTCTCCCAATACTCTCTTCTTGCCCTGTGTTTTAAAAATACACAGTTAATTAATTAAAGGTTTGCATCTCATTTCAGTTTCAACACACAGGCAGAGTAACTGTTCATATTCATTCATGCCAGGGTGTTTTCTCAAATTCTATCCTTAGTAATAATCATTGGGTTTCATGTCACCTGTCAGAAAAAAACAATGGGTTTGAGTTGTATAGACTTAAATTCATTCTGAAATTTCTAGCAGGGTTCTTTTAATTCTATTTTAGAATATTTACAATATTTTAATGTAATGACAAGTATATGAAGATTTTTTAATGCAATGAGACAAAGCATAATTCTTCAAAAAGTAACAAAAAACAATACACATAGCTTTGTCAATATTTGTTCCTTATTTTTAGACAAAGAGAGAAAAGTACAAAGTTTCCTGGTCACAGACCTTTGTGTTACATATATTTTTAGAGTTTTCCCCTTTACTTATGAAACAATGAACAAATCAATATGTTGGAACGATAAACGTGTCAGAAGTCAGGGTGCACACAGGTTTCTGTGTGATCGCAGTTGTCTGCAAACATCAGTGCTTGGGAGTTCAGGGTTCAAAGAATGGCCGGCTTTACTCTGGAGAATAATATTTTATTTTTAGTGGCTACTGCACGTTAAGGTTCCCTAGACAGTAATAATTAAAATAAGTTGCTTCTCACTTATTTGAGTTTGTTTTCTCTGGGAATGGTGTCAGGAGGGGAGCAACTTTTACTTTTCATTTTATACAATTCTATATTTTCTGAATTTTTATTATTATTACATGCATGCATACTATTTATACTAATAGATAAAATGAGATTTGAGAAAAATAGTGTTATTAATTTAAAAATTCCTACCTGGCTCTAATCCACGGTTTGGTGTGCATATTGAGACCACTTCCCCAGCTGCCATGCTTTTCTGAGGCCGGTGGCAAGAAGCCCCTTTCTGGCGCCAGCTCCTCTGCAATCGCCCTGATGTGGTAGGGCTCGAATCCGCAGCACCCACCTATGTACCTGACCCCCAGGTTGTAGGCCTCTCTGGCGTATTTCTGAATATCCCACCTGGTCGCCACTCTGGGCTCCAGTCCTGTAACAACAGTTACGGCATTTCTGTTACCATCTCTCTTTTCAGATGGTACATGCTCTGAAAAGCTTTTTTCCCTCAATTAAAAACTGTAAATTTTAGATTGCGCATTCTTCAGATGGCTCATTTTTGGTTAACAGGTAATGTTTTTGCCTTGTGCAGTCCCGAATTGGATGACTGTACCAGAGTTGTTCATTATACCTCTTTCTATTCTGTCACATTCAGAAATAACAAGGATGTCTAATCCATGCCTGAGCTCACCAAAGGGATATTCTGGGAGGTCCACGAACCCTCCTTTGCCACAGTCGGGGGTGTGGAACCCCAGGGGCTGCACCATCAGGTGTGCTCTCAACCCTGCGGCCTGGAGGCCTTCCTTCATGAGCTTCACGGTCTCCAAGCTGCTCTCGGGCCCAAACCGGCAGTTCACACCAACAATCGAAGCCCCTGTGCAAAGACACAAAGAACTTTTACATTTTATTTTTTTTCTTGTTTATTTTATTTGTTAATAGTTAGAAGGTGTCTTAGAGGTCAGCCAGCCCCCTCTACCTCCCCAGTTTTATAGACGAGGAAGTGAATTCCGGTTCATTCTTTCATTCCTGAACTGCTCCGACAATAGCAAGTGTTGCTAAATTTCGTAGACAACAACTGAGCTGTGCATCTTAGTAGGAGCCCAAATTACCTGCTTTTGCCAGCTTAACAGCACATTCTCCAGGCGTGATATCATGCTTGTCTCCCTCTGGGCCTATGCACATAGTAGCCGCCACAGGTTTACCAGATTCTTTTAACACTTCCACAGCCCACACAGCTTCTTCAGCATGCTCAAAATACTAAGACAAATTTTACTTTTTTCTATTGGTTCAAATTTGAAGCAGATTTTGAGTGATTAGAATGCAAATGTGGCAAAACGGTTATAAAAATAACTGAGTATATAACATGTAATAAAACTTGAGGGCATGTGTCTCTATCAGACTGACTAAAGGATACCTTTCTGAGTATATATTTTAATTCCTTTAGCAATAGAGGGTGGAGGAAAATAGGCTTACCATTGGTGATATGGAAAATAATGCAATAGTTAATAAATACTAAACAAATATAAAGTCTTTGTTTCACATACTTACAACTGTAAACCTGCTTTTGCCACACTCTATATATAGACTTTCATTCATGTATCATCTAAAAAGCACAAAGGTTTTTTAAGTAATTGAGTATTCAAAATCATAATTTTGAAGGAGCAACAGTTATTAAATTTAGGACTCATCTTTTATGGAACTGAGGTAGTGAATAGTTTGTTATCTTTTATACTACTTCCAAATGCTTTTATATTCACTTCTATTTAGATACTCATAAGTGTTCTATAAAGTAGGAATGGAAATATTATTTTCCCAGATGTGAACTTTGAAGCACAGAGTGGGGAGGGATAGCTACTGAGTTTCTTTGCACATGGCAGACAGGACACCTTGTCTGCTAAATTTATGACATCTGCCGGGATGCTTCTCAGGAACTCCCTGAAGACCCACAATTGAAAAGCTGATCTTATGTGAAGAAAAGCTAGCAGAAATCTGCCTGCTTCTTCCATCTGGACTTAGAAACAGATTCTGCAGAAGCAGTGTGTAAGGAATGACAGGGGGCAGTCAAGAGAGAGGTTCTTAAAAAGCAGACTGGCATTCCCACCTTCCGGGGAACATACGGGGGGTGGGGAGCCCGTGCTCTGCTCTGCTAAGGACTGTTCCCAGCTGGGTCAGCTGCGGGCGGCCCTGAGCCTCGGGAAGGCCGGAGAAGCAAGGTTTTCAACAGGTTCAATAGAGTGACTGAGAAAATAGCCGTTGGTAGGTTCTTGTCCTTGTTGAGGTGAAGACCCAAGGACTTGACTCTAGCCACTGTAAAGGGAAATGGTGAATGAGGGCTTTTAATTTGGGGAGGCCGAGGAAAGGAATGTTTTGGGCCTTCATGTTTGGTCAATGACCAATTCTTACTGTTTCTTTCTTTGAAATATTGCTCACATGTCGTAGTTTGAGTGCAAACAGAGAGGCAAGAGTGAGCAAGAGAGGAGGAGGGCAAAGGAACTACTTTGTACTGACGATTACTGGCGGGGCCTGGGGGAGCCTGAGCAGCCAGCCACCTGCGCCCAAGGCTCTGCTCCCTCGTGGCCTCCAGCCCACACACACGGCTCCTTCTGGTCCTGCCCCTCCCTTGGGGGAGGACACTCCCTGAATCACTGTCCTCTCTCTTGACCCCATATTGTGTGCCCCCGAGAGTCAGCTGCTATAACTACTCTGACCTCAGGAAACCAAAGTCCACAGTTGGGCCTCTCCTGGGTCTGTCCTTTGGTTTCACAGAGAACCTAGCATACAAGTGAGAGCATGTTGACTAATAGTGCATTTAAATAAACCTTTGACCATCTTAATGAAGAAAATGAGGTCAAAAGGCAACTCAGTACCCTCAGGATAGGTGAGGACTATTCATTTATACTTGTCACTAGGTTTAACACTATCGCTATAACACTAGGCTTACCTCTGCAATCAAGAAGTCCACATTTTTCTTGGCAAAAACCTTGAGCTGTAGTTGAAAAAGTTTTTTAACTCTGGCTTCATCCTTGCGATGTTTATATATTGATGTCTGGCAGATCCCCCCTGCCACCAAGGCATCGCCTTTGTCAGCCACTTCTCTGGCGAGGTCACAGGCAGCAACATTTACATCTTCCCACTGAGATTAGAGAGCAAGAATTAAGATGGCAAGCTTGGCATTTTAAAGGTAAAATATAACCAATAACAAAGGGGGAAATGAGCAAGTAAAAGAAGTAGAGGTCACTGGTTTTAATTGTAATTCAAGAAGACCAGCAGAGTTGGGTACCATCTCTTCTACTACCAATGTGTTTGTGTTTCCGTTATTGTACCTACCACATTGGATTTTAGCATATTTGTTTACCTCCCACACTTGACCTTGAGCCACTTCAGAATAGTGTCTGTGCTTTTGTATGATCTTTGTATCTAATACTAGAGAATGTACTATAACAGACAGTCAATAATTGTTGGTTAGTTGGACATTAACATTTGTAAGTGCTAACACTTTACTTTTGCAGAATATCTCACAATACTTGCACATCCTTCACCTTTCTCAACCACCCTTGGCAGTTAAGCAGAAGTTATCTCCATTTTGAAGAGAAAACCAATGCTCCTTGCAGTTAAGTGTCTTGCACAAAGTCACACAGCCAGCAGGTGGCAAAGTAGGGCATCGACACAACTGTCCTCATTCCTAGGCCAGTGCTGTGTGACCTAGGACCACCCTGTCTCCAGGTGGACAAGTCAGAAAAGATGAATGTGAAATGAGAAGGTAAAAAGAACATCTGTAAACTGTTCTTTCTCTATTAAAAAATAGCACAGAAAAATGGCCATGACCTTCCAAAGACCTATTCTTTCCCAGTCCTATACCCTCCCTTCCCCTAAAGAGACTACAAACTCATTAGTTTAGTGAATGTATATCTACATAATAACTAATTGTTTTGATATTTTATGTGGAGCTTTTAATAAAGGGTAGTAACACATCAGGTTAATTCCATAGCTTTCCATTGAGAGGTTATTTTTATTATATTACATGATCCCTGCCCACCTACCCCACACCTTGTTCCCCAGCCAACTGGCATTACTGTTTACCTTGCTGTCCATGTTTTCTTCACTGGCAGAAAAGGTGAAAGTCTGCATGACATTGGATCCCGCTCTCAAGAATTCCATGTGAAGCTGACGAACTACAGAGTAGTTTTTTTTCATTGAAATTAAAATATCAAAAATGACAGAAGCTACTATTTTCAGCAGCAGCAGCTCACCCACACACAATTCTTTCTGTCATACACAATTTCAGACCTAGTGCTTATTTAAAAACTTGCAAATTAAAGTTAGTAAAATTCAAGGACAGGACATGGCAGGGTCAGTACCAAATCAGGGCTGTTTAGAGTAGCCTCATATTATCCTGCTGATGGGCCTCAGAGCTTGGTGAGGTCTGATGCAGAGGTTAAAGGTTGGTTGGCCATTGCTCTTGGTTTCTGGGTCTAGGAGGGCTTACTCAGTTTCTCGTGTCATGAAGCAGCTAGCTGGCCTACTTAGAGTTGGCAGTGGAGAGCCCCCAAAGTAGAATGAGGAAAACTGCATTTCTTTCTTTGCCCCTCCCCCTTTGGCAACAGAACCTGGCTGCCTATTGTCTACGCCTTGGTAGCTGGTAGATATCATTAATCATCCTTACCAAAATCACTGTTACAATATTCAGATGAGCTGGAACGATGAATCTGATGCAATAACAGTTTTACTATGCTAAGGAAACCCTTGAATATCCATAGGGTAAATATTCATGAAAAACAAATATTAAGATGTGTATTTTAGCACTCTTTCTATGTGACAAGGCAAATGTGTGTGCACAGTGGGTGGAGGAGAGAGAGAGAAATCATTGTCTTCTATTTGTTCAGCCCACGTACTGTCAGTGTCTCCACTTCTTGGCAATTTTGACAAGTGAGACAATCCTTAGGAAACATGTGCTATTATTTTTTTATCTTCTCTCAGTCGGGTGCACTAAAAATGCCACACAGATGAACAGTCTCAGGGATGCCAGCACTGACCTGCATTTGGATGCTCCACCACGGCCTCTGGAGTCCAGAGCCCGGCCTTCACATAGCCCCTCTTCTCCAGAGTTATGAGAAAACTGCCATCTCCAACCACAACCTCCCCACTGTCCAGACGCTCTAAAATACCCTGAAAAAAGGAAAGAAAAATCATCTGAAGGCCTGCCCCTCTTTTTTTCCCTAAAAGCAGTTTCTGATTTTTGGAAAAGCAGTATGTTGTTCTTACAGCTCCCGTTCCATTATATCACCAGTATCTAACAGTATTTCAGAAAGATTGAGTATACTATTATTTCTTGGACAATCCAGGGACTTGTTTTGGTCAGAGTGCTATGAACATTTTTTTCTCATAACATTTAGTCTGAGTCAAAACACAGCGAAGAGGTGATTCCATAGTAGTCATTTGGGTTTTTCAACGTGTTTTGGCAGCAATGTCTATTGCTAGTTGCCTAACTAATTTGCATTTTATTTCCTCTTCCTTGCTAATGTATTTTATTTGGTGGCAACAATGTTACCAACTTAAAAAAGAATCTCAGGGTCCCTTGAGGCTGGGGATGGTCATTTGACACAGCGCTGAAAGATGAGACATCAGTGGAAGTCCACTGAAGATTTCTGGAGAAGTTTTGCTTTCCCGATACAGAGGCCCCCTCCCTTCCATTTTCACACGTGTTTCCTTCCTGCCTGGAATGTCAGCCTAAGCCCTGGAGACGCAGCAGCCATCCCGCAGCCATGCCATTGACACCCACACGCTGAGGCTAGTGGGAGGGAGTGACAGCAGCAGCCTGGAGTTTTAGTGACGGCTTTGAGTGGCCGCAACAACCATGGACGGCCAGAATTCTTATTAGGGGAGAAAAATAAACCTCTCTCTTTGTGTAAACCACTGAACACAATCCTAATGACTGCAACATTTCATAATTATGCCCTACGTTTTCCTGCATGTTCATATGCACGCCATTATTTGGTGCTCCCAACAACTCTGCAAGGTAGGCAGGGCATTTTACAAACGAGGAAGCTGAGGTTCAGAGAGGCCACGTGACTTGCCCAAGATCACAGAGCTAAGTAAGTAACAAAGCAGACTTCAGCTCTTCTAGCCTTTTTCTATTTTACCACCTTTCTATTCAGACCACTCACAACTCGAATACAAGTCTGTAAGCAGAGCAGTTATCCAAGGGCTTTGGTTTCCATTGTCTCAAATACGCCTCCCTCAGATACCTGTGTGGCTCACCTCTCACGTCCTTCAGGTCTTTGGTCAAGTGTCCTCTCTTCAGAGAGGCCTTCCCTGACCCCCCTGTGACAAACTGCAATCACCCCCATGGTGTCTATCCCTCTTGCATTGACTGCATTAGTTGAAGATACAACATTTTAGTAACAATGCAAGGACAGCGCCTGTCAGCCCTGCCTACAACTGGACACAGAGCAATGCATGAGTGGGGGAGGAAAGCCTGGCGCTGCCCCATCTAATCAGTCAATGTGCAGCCCAGAAAGGGACGTTGGAAGGGGCTGCACTGGAGGCTAAGTTCCAGGCTGTCGGAGCCACACCGTCTCCATTTTCCCGTGGAGGGAAGCAGAGGGGAGCCCTGCCGTGTTACCTGTAAACGCTGTTCGACACAGAGCTCCTCACTCTGGTTATTTTCCCATATTTCATATCTGAAGATGACTTTTAACTGAACATGGAAGAAATGTTAATATTTACCATGATCCTCACCTATTTCTGTACTCCCTCATTAAAATACAATTTGCTCTTTTTGTTTTGAGCTTTTGAAAACTAAATAAGGACTTTAGTTTTAAACTTTCAGTGAGACCATCCCACATGCCAGGTACAGTTCTAGGCACGAGGGACAAATGTCAGAATAAGACAAGGTCTGTGCCGTTAAGAAGCTCAAAGTCTGGGTACGTTGGGGAAGGCCAGTGGGTCAACCAATCTTCCCAAGACAATGTAATTAATACATGGATGCTGCAGAGGGATATAGAACAGAGAATTAGAGGTATAGTCACCTGTGTAACATCTCATCTTGAAAATCTAACACACTTCAATTACGTATGTTAAAAATCAAATGTAATAGTATCCATCAAACAATTTTAGAGAGAAAAAACATTGGTATACAATTTAGGTATTAGAAGTTAGTATGTCACGTTCCATATCCAAACCAAGTATGTCTGTTTAAACTTCCAGCATGTGTCCCCCGCATTCTCACTGCCCCTGGATTATTGAAATGATCTCCAATTCCCTCCAGCCCCCTACTTTATCTTCCATTGCTGACAGTGCAAAGCCTCGCCCGACCTCCTCTTATTTGCAATTACCTCCTCCCTTGTGTCCTGCTGAAGTCCAAACACCCTGCGTTTCTGCATCTATCACCTGCACTGTAGTACCTGCTTACTTACCTGTTTCCTCTGTTTGGCTGTAAGGTGTCCGAGGCGTGGGTGACATACCTTGTGACATACCCCTACCACCTCCTGCACCACCTGACAGAGTCAGCCCTTAGTAAACTGTGCAGAGTTAGAAGATGGACAAACCTGTTTTGAAAATGTCACATGTCTAACATATGCTACAAGTTTGGTCCTGAGGTGAAAAAAAAAATGGTACTCTTTAACAGAAAATTAGCTAGGGTTTTTTCAAGAAAATTATAGCACACATTTTGACTGTCTTCATGATACCAAATAAAAGTAAGGCATTTTTATGCTATCTAGATGTTTGTCCAACATTTTAAATTTGCCAGTTTTCTAAATAGCCATTAGCAGAATAACTAAGTCACAATTTGAATTCACAGCATCATTTAGCCCCTCCTTTACCACTGTACTCCCCACCTCCACTGACTGCCAGTGTGCTATAAGGACAGCTGGAGAATGCAGGACTGAGTGAAACAGAGAACACTGGAGACTAACAGGCAGTACGTTTATCTTTCGATCCCATCCTCCCTTAGTTAGACAGTGGACCCGCATGGGATCTGATTGTGAGCTCTGAGAGAGAGTTACCCCCCTTTATGTAGATATCAGTGTCTAGACTTCTGGATTTAAGATCTGGCTTCAGGGCAGCTCTGCTCATACACAAAGGAGTCCACCAACTTTGCCCTGTGGCAGGAGGCAGCCAGAGATCCAATCTGCCTGAAAATTGCCCCTCGGACTGCTCTTTCAGATTGAAGAAGCAATTGGAGGTGTCCCTTATGGCAATTCAATGAACTCTTAAAATGCTCCTGTGAGCTGCGAGGTGAGACCAGCT
>PVKM010026461.1:0-19331 GCA_004027735.1 Carollia perspicillata | reverse complement strand
CAGAGAATAAGTAGCATAGATGATAGGTAGAAAACAGACAGGAGGAGGCTAAGAATAGTATAGGAAATGTAGAAGTTAAAGAACTTATATGTATGACCTATGGACATGAACTAAAGCAGGGATGTAGGTGGGAGAGGGTGTGCAGGGCCAAGGAGAATAAAGGGGGGGAAATGGGACAACTGTAATAGCATAATCAATAAAATATATCATTACAAAAAAAAGACAGTTGAATGCATGTTTTATATGTGTTAAAGGTAGATTCACCTTTTCGTTTTGTTCATTTCCTCTTTTGATCTTCAGTGAAGCTCTGTGAAATATTAGCTAAAAGGACATGTTCATTGGAGATAAATGAAGGTCTAGCTGGTGTTACCATATTCTGATCGCTAATCCAAGGATGTTGCTGGCATGCTGGACCTGTTTGTTAGGATTGTTCATTGTAATTTAGGGCTGCGGCTTCATGGAAAAATAAGAGCTAGGTATGTATTAACTTTTGCTACTGATTTCTGACTTAATTGCATTGTTGTCTGAGAATATGGTTTATATTAAATAAATTCTTTGAAATATTTTGAGAATTGCTATATGGTGTTGTATGTGCTCAGTTTTTGTAAATGTTCATTGTATCTTCATAAGTATGAATTCTTCCTAATTTCTGGATGTTGAGTTATTTATATTCATTAAATCAAACTGTTAATTATGTTAGATTGAATCTTGTATATCTTTACTGTATTATAATTGTAAATATTATAAGTCTATTCATATTTGAGCAAGTGCATTAAGGGGCCCCAACAAAATTGTGGATTTTTTGTGTGTCCCTTTAGTTTTATCAATTTTTAATTTATGTTTTGAGGTTTTATAAATATGGTGACATGTTTAGAATTTTTATAGTTTCCTGGTATGTTGAATATTTTTCTTTTTAGTGCAAAGCCTCTTCTTTCCCTCTCAGATATTTTTGTCTTTATGTAATCTATTTTGTAATATTAATATAACCAATACTATTATGGATCCAATTTCCTGGCATGCATTTACCATCCTTTTACTTTCAGTAGTTCTGTAGCTTATGATTTAGGAATGTCTTATATTCTAAAAATGCACTCTGAGAGCTTCTGTCTTAACTTCTATCCACATTTGGTGATTATTGATATATTTGCACATGTTCCCACCATCTCTCTTGGTGTTTTCAGACTGTCCTTCCTTTCCTATGTTCTTTTTTTCCTCCTTTTTCTTTACACTTTTATGGGGGCATGTATTGAGTTTTTAAAAAATATTCTACCTTTTCCTATTTTATACTTTACAGATTTAGAATTAATACATTTTATTTCTGTCCTTTAGTGGATATGCTTAAAAATTTTAGTTCACATGCCTGACAAAGTCTAAGATTATTGGGTACCCTCCTGCCTCTCAAAAGATACATATATTTTAGCCCCCTCTAATTTCAGTCACTCCCTCTTGGCTTTAATAATGACCGTTTTGTTCTTCTTTTACAATATGTGTGTGCATCTTCATTTTCTTTTCTCAAAGCCTTTGGCGGTGGGCAGGCTGCCCTTCCATGGCCCTGGCTGTGGGGTGTGTGCTCTGATGTAGTCACTGATGAATATGAAGGCCGTAGATTTCCAGGTTCTATAAATCTTAGAAAGATTTCTCCAGCCACTAGTTCCTAAAGGGTTTTGAAGTCACTATTAAATGTTGATTCTTATCCAGTGTTTTCCAGTAATATTATTAATCATTTTTGGTTTTTTATCCTTTGTCATAATGGTTTGTGTGTGTGTGTGTGTAGGTGTGTATACATATATGAGTGTATCTGTGTGTATATACATCTGTATCCTAAATGAAATCTGATATTGGTATATAGTGATTTATATATGTAATTACAAGTAAAATTAGAATGAACTATTTAAACCAAACAAAATGCTCAACAATACCTGGTAAAATAGTATACCATTTACTTAAACATTTTAATGGATAATTAGAAGCTCCTACAACATTAGGGTGATGCTGAAATTAAGTGAGATTACAAATGCAAAGTGGTTACCGTCATCACTGTTACCATTAATTAAAAAAATTATTTGGGGTTTTAATTAGATGACAACATGA
The DNA here is from genome assembly GCA_004027735.1 of Carollia perspicillata. NCBI lineage: Eukaryota > Metazoa > Chordata > Mammalia > Chiroptera > Phyllostomidae > Carollia > Carollia perspicillata. The sequence continues at coordinate 17,240 of PVKM010026461.1, read as the reverse complement.
ACATAAGAGACCCCCTCCTACCTACCTATGACCCTCCTACCACACTTTGATTCCTCCCAATGTTCTTATACCATTAATTATAACTTAACTTTAAAACAAAATATACATAATCATTGTACTCTGGGCTCTAATATTAGGAAATTTTTTTCAGGTACAAGTGGATCCCATTCTTGGGTTTCAGGAGAACCTGAGCTGAGGGGGAAGGAGGCCTGGTGGGGTCCGGAGCCACCCTGAAGCGGAGCAGAATCAAGGCAATGGCCACCTTTAACTCAATCATGGCAAAGTGCTGCCCGATGCAGTTCCTGTGGAACCGAGAGAAAATCCGTAAGATACTGGAATGACAAGTCTGATGTTCACAATAAAGGAATATTTTCATTCCAAATGCCATATAAACTTCTGTGCTTTGTGTTAACGTGTTTTCTGTAAGAATGTGACCTGGGAGGCCCCAATGAGATGCCCTCCCTAAACCAGGTGGTACTTGGACTTGCTCATGGAATTGTTTCTCCTGGGAGGACCTGATGTAAAACTTGTTAACTACAATGGTAGCTCTGTATTGTATCATTGTAATTTGCTAAGGAAGTAAACTATGATTGTACAATAGTGCATATTTCACACCCACACACAAAGATAAATTTGTGAGGTGAAGGATGTAATAATTAACTGAATGGGGAGGAATCTTTCCACAGTGTATATCTATATGAAAAGAGTACAATGTACACTTTAAAGATCTCACAATATCAATATGTTAATTATACAACAATCATGCTGAGATTTAAAAAAATCTGTAGTTTTAGAAAAAAAATAAAGGTAGCCCATCTGCCTAGGGGGTGGACTGCATTGAGCCTACAAGCAACAGCTTGCCTCGTGGGAAGCCTTGCTGAGGCGAAGTCATACAGGACATGATAGAGAATGGGGTGTGCTCTGTGAGACTGACTGGCCCTCTCAGAGGCTCAGTGAGGCACCAAGGTCTCCTCACGGTCAGGTGAGAAGAAGGGGTTCCATGGAAGAACGTATAGAGCTGAGGGGCTGAGGGTCTAAAGGAAAAATGCTGTGTCCAAATAAATATTTTTGTGTATTTTTAACAGTTTCGAGTTTTCCTCACCTTGGTCCAGCTGAGAATGGCAAGAAGGAGTGGGAGTGTCTCTTACTATAATTCTCCTGAGAGAACCTCGAGGGGTCAAAAACCTGAAATGAGAGGGCACTCCCAGCACCATGAACACATTCCTTAAGCTACTAGGTAATGCTGATTCAAAGAAATATACTGTGAACCACAGGTGTAACTTCAAATGTCCAAGCAGTCATAGTTTTGAAGGGGGAAATGAACTAATAGTAAAATTTATTTAATATAAAATATTACCATTCTAACATCTACCTAATATAAAGAATTATTAACGAAATATTCCATATTTTTTAGTACATGTTCAAACTCCAATGTGAATGTTTCTAGCACATCTCAGTTTGGACTACCCACATTTCAAGTGTTCAGTAGCCACATAACTAATGGCTACCACCCTGGACAGTGCAACTCTAGAACTATGACCTTGCCTGGCTTTCTGATTCAGTAGTCTATTACCCAGACTAAGTCAGGGGAAAGCACAAACACTGTGGCCAGTGGTATTATTTTTCACTTCGGAGGTAAGAGAGCACCGACTGAGAAGTCAAGTGAAAATGACTACATGATCAGTTGTTACTGAGCTATGCAGTCCAACTTCCCATTATATGTAACCAAACTTTAACCTCAGCAGTTGTATAAAAGGAAGCACTCACACAGGTTGTGTTTCAAGTTTTTCAGAACATTGAATCAAAGAACCCAGATATGCTAACCATCTGCTTTTTGCCTCTCCAGTTCCTCTCTCCTCCCTGCTCTGGGCTCTAAGAAGCTGACCCACGTGTTGTCTTGTTGGGTAGGTTAAGAAAAAGCATCCATAGGAGACCTGGAGGGTGGGAGGAGAGAGCACTCGGGGTATTGATTCCCTGGGCCCTTCCCTGCCAGGCTGTCTCAGGTTGGCTGCATGTGCTACTGACAGCTACCACTCCTGTCTGATGGCCTTTCCTGGGAGCTCTCTTTCTCCAGGTTTGTAACCCTCTCTCCTGCATCTCATCAGGCCTAGCAGCGGTAAGCACTGTGGCAGTTATTTGCTCCATTTTGCTTTTCCTAAACCCTAACCCATGCATTTATCAATAGTTCCTTCATAAAACTCTCCTCAAATGACCAGCTTGAGGGGATCATTGATTTCCTGCCAAATTTGGGATCGTTATATCCAGCAAAAGGGAGTTTGAGTCACCTCAATTACTGCTGACCTTCTACACTCTTGCAGACACCTAGGTAAGTGCTTGCTAGAGCCTGTTAAGTAACTGGCTGTGGCCATTTAGGGCAGCCTGTGTGACATGACGCCAATTTGTTCATTCAAAGCAGAGATAAAGTAGGAATAGGGGAAAAGGACAAGTTTTTCCTTGGTGGAAAAGTTTTACAGTTTTGGTTTTTATGTTCATTTTTGTTTGCTGTATCATTTGCCACTTCCATGCCTAGCTAACAAAAAGTAAATTGCATAGCACTAGTTCTCTGAAGCATTTATGTTTAAGACAGTCATACCTTGGGGTTTTCCCAGATGGCAGGGTTGCGGTGAAGACCCCAAATACTGAGAACCACTGTCATTCCTGAGAAGCAAAGAGATAGAATTGATTGCAGAAAGAACAGCAAGCAGTGGGCTATTGTTATACCACTCTTCACTAAGACTTTTCTTCCAGAAGGGAAGGAGCTGGCTCCTGGCAGAGCACTGCGTGCTGTAGCTGATGCCAGCAGTGAAGGACCCATGGGAAGATCAGGCTTGGTGGCACCTTAGTTTTCGAAGCTTGACCTACTTAATAAATGATTCTGTGTTAAAGAGCAATTGGTATTGTGTCAAAACATGCTTATGTTTTCTGTTAGCTCTGAAAATTGTTTATGCTGTAGTCCTTCCTTCACCATGGGGATGTGCTCTAAGACCCCCTAGTAAAACCCTGAACCTGCAGATAGCACCAAACCTTACATTATACCACGATTATATCCATACATACATACCTACGATAAAGTCTAATTTACAAATTAGGCATAGTAAGAGATTAACAACTAACAATAAAATAGGACAATTATAACAATATACTATAATAGAAGTTACGTGAATGTGGTTTCTCTCTCCCTCAAAATATCTCCTTGTACTGTACTTACACTTCTTGTGATGATGTAAGATTAAAAATGCCAAACGTATTCCTGAATTGGTATAACCATCTCTTACTTTCAGGAAATGGCTGAGTGTACTCATTTCAGGGGACACCTTGGAGAAGTCTCCATATAGGCTCATGCTTTCTGGTGCACCACATTATCATCGGTCGGAACTTGTTTTCTGTTTGTGTCTTTCACCCACAAATTTAAAGTCTTGTCCATCTTAACTAGCACTGTTTATGCACCATGGCCATATCTTTTGCAGTTTGAAGTACAACAGAAAATCTATACAAATTTCTTTTTCCATTTTCACAATTCCACAAACAAAATATTTATGTTTATGGCAGATCATAGCAAATTCAGCTTATGAGAACTTTCACATTTTCTCTTAAAAGGAGCACTTTACAGCTTCCTTTATGCATATCCAAATTGCCAGCATTACTACTCTTGTGCTTTGGGCCCATTAAGTAAATTAAGAGTTTCAGACCCCAGATGATTGCAGGTAAGTGAAGTAGGGAAAATGAAATTACGCACAGGGAGGGACTACTGTATATCTATTAAAGGACTATAAAGCACCCACTGGGGACAGTTCGTTGACATAAGAACAGAACTGTAACTCCCTCATGCACATCCACGGACAATTTCTGTTGGTATTGTTCCTAAACAGAGGGTGGGGAATTTTGGCAAATATCTACATAGTTGGGGGATTAAAAGAAAAAAGACAGAGAGAGAATTTAGGATTATTTGGTTACCAGAAGTAATTCTGGTAAATTGATTTTTGATCTGTCAGCAACATCCTAGTAAGTGACAGGTTGTTGGTGTCTGCTACAAGCAACTCTGTGGGCTTGTTTCCAAGGGCAAGAATAAATAGAAAACTGAAGCAGATGTGTGAAGCATGTCTCGTGTGACCCTCTGCCTCCCACTCACCCTGCACAGAAACCTGTGTTGTCCTGGAGAGCCCTCGTCTCTGGGCAGGGGACCTCGGCATCAGTTCTAGCTCTGCTCACTGCACACTGGGCCCCCAGTGGGATTTTGGCTATAGCAACAGTATTTGAAAATGCTTTTCAAGAGGAAAACACTTTACAACTGTTTGCTAAGATCATGTTCCAGGGGAAAAATTAGATAAAATGTTTGAAGACTCTATGTAAAATATTAAGTGCTGCTCACTTATTAGGGTGATATTATGATGATGATGACGATGAAGCCACAAACTTTCCTTGACTCTTCTAGATAAATAATGATGTTCCTCTCCCATGAAGTCTTACCTGGGTCTCAAACTCAGCCAAACAAGCATTAGATTAAAAACAATGTCCCAGAAGGGAAGAAACCCTGTGTTCAGATTCTGGGAACACAGGTTCTGGGTATAACTTGCTGCAAATGGTTATGTGCCTCTGGGGAAGTCTCTGCAACCACCATGTGATCAAGGTAATACCTACTGAGCTCTTACCAAATAGGTGCCCAACCTTAACCAGTGTCTTTGGGATTGTCTTTTGATTTCTTCAAGAGTTGCAAAACCCACTGGCCTTTTACCGTGGTCCCTAGGATCCCACCATCTCTAGGAACTGCTTAAGGAAAGAATGCAAAGACCTGCAGGCAAGGAGCATCCATCTGGGAAGGTTATGGGCTTCCTGAGTTCTCTGGAAATGGCTGTGACTGTAGGTATCAGCCGGAGTGACTCCTTGATACACATTGTGGTATATGACATCTCACCCAGCTGGTCCCTGTGAATATAAGGGAATGAGGAAGAAACTCAGACACCATATCCAGTTTGTAAATATTGATTTTTTCTCCTTCATAATTGTTCCTGGTGAATATCATCCTCGGCTTAAAACTATTTTTCCATCTGGGCATGTGACAAAATGTTCAAATGGGACTCCTGCCTTAGGGTCAGCTGAGGTTGCAGAGGAAGAAAAACCAGACAGGTACCAAATATCCTCATTATAAAGTGAGGTACTCTCAACAAGATGGAGAAATAGGTACATACACTTTTCCTCCTCACACAACCAACAGAAGGGCAACAACAAATTTAAAAATAAAAAATAACCAGACCTGCCAGAAAATGGAACAGTATAAAAGTCCAACAACCAAGGAGCTAAAGAAGAAACATTCATCCAGATTGGTAGGAGGGGTGAAGATGGGAAACCAGGGCAGAGAGGACTCCCGACAAGGCGGGTGCTGGTGGACCAGGGAAGGTGAGGAGGTGGCTGGTGGACCAGGCAGTCCCACATTTGCATAGGGATAAACTGGGAGGAAAACCTAGGGAGTGAGACAGGCCACACAATCCAGGATTCTAGCGTGAGGAAATAAAGCCTGAAAACCTCTGACTGTAAAAACCTGTGGGGGTTGTGGCTGCAGGAGAAACTCCCAGCCTGACAAGGAGAGTTTCTTGGAGAGACCCATAGGGTCCTAGAGTGTATGCAAACCCACCCACCAGAAGGGCAAACACCAGATGGGCACAATTTGCCTCTGGGTAGCGGTGGAAGTGACTGAAAGCCAACCAAGAGCCAAGCAAGTGGTTTTGTTCCCTCTCTGACCCCTCTCCCACAGACAGCACCACAACACAACAATGTGGGTTGTGCCTCCCTGGTGAATACCTAGGGCTCTGCCCCTTACTATATAATTGGCACATCTAGACAAAAAAAAATATGACCCAACTGGAACGTTTACATGAAAATCCCCAACTACTAAAGCATTACATAGTGGACCTGGCAAAAGGCTGTACAACAGTATTTTTCAAGTTTTAAAATCCATGCCCCCTTTCATTAACATAAAAATCCATCTCCCAAGCTTTCCTTAGTTTGTTTATTTTCTAATAAATTAAATCAGTATCTTGACAAATGTAAATAAAAATATATGGCCCAAATGAAAGAACAGATCAAAGGTCCAAAAATAGAACTAAGTGATGAAGGGATAGCCAACCTATCAGATGCAGAGTTCAAAACATGGTAATCAGGATGCTCACAGAAATAGTTGAGTATGGTCACAACATAGAGGAAGAAGTGAAGGCTATGCAAAGTGAAATAAAGAAAAATGTACAGGGAACCAACAGTGACGGGAAGGAAACCAGGACTCAAATCAATGGTTTGGCGCAGAAGGGAAAAGTAAACATTCAACTAGAACACAATGAAGTAACAAGAACAAAAAAATGAGGAGAGGCTTAGGAACCTCCAGGACAACTTTAAACGTTCCAACATCCAAATCATAGGGGTACCAGAAGGAGAAAAGGAAGTCTAAGAAATTGAAAACTTATTTGAAAAAATTATAAAGGAGAGCTCATCTAATCTGGCAAAGGAAATACATTTCCCAAGGGTCTAGGAAGCTCAGAAAGTCCCAAAGAAGTTGGATCCAAGGAAGCACACACCAAGGCACATCATAATTACATTACCCAAGATTAAAGATAAGGAGAGAATCTTAAAAGCAGCAAGAGAAAAGGAGATAGTTATTTACAAAGAAGCTCCCATAAGACTATCAATGGATTTCTCAAAAGAAACCTTGCAGACAAGAAGGAACTGGAAAGAAATATTCAAAGCAATGAAAGGGAAGGACCTACATCCAAGATTACTCTATCCCGAACAGCTCTCAGTTAGAATCGGGAGGGTAGGTAAAGTGCTTCTCAGATAAGGTCAAGTTCAAAGAGTTCATCATCAAACAAGCCCTTATTATGTGAAATGTTAAAGGGAATTTTCTAAGAAAAAGAAGATGATCAAAAGTATGAACAGTAAAATGACAACAAACTCACAACTATCAACAACTGAACCTAAAACAAAAACAAATAAGCAAACAACTAGAACAGGAACAGAATCACAGAAATGGAGATTACATTGAGGTTACCAACAGGAAATGGGAGGGGGGAGAATGTGGGTGGGGAAAGGTACAGGGAATAAGAAGCATACATGGTAGGTACAAAATAGACAGAGGGGTGGTGGTAAGAATAGTACAGAAAATGAAGAAGCCAAAAAATTTATATGTGTGACACATGGACATGAACTAAAGTAGGGGAATGCTGGTGGGAGGAGGAGTGCAGGGTGGAGGGGAATAAAGGGAGAAAAGAAAATTGGACAACTGTAATAGCATAACCAATAAAATATATTAAAAATAAAAATAAAGTGAGGTGCTAAGATACTGGTAAAGGACTTGCTATAGAGATTTCTGAAAATCAGTTTTACAACACTTAGCTCATCATGCAAATGAAGAATGTGTAAGAGATGGCTAAGGATTGAAGAGAGGAGGGTTAAATGCCCATCAGTAAATTAATGGATCAAAAAATGATGGTACATTTACACAATGGAATACTACACAGCAGAAAGAAAGAAGGAGCTCCTACCCTTTGCAACATTATGGATGGAACTGGAGAGCATTATGCTAAGTGAAATAAACCAGCCTGTGAAAGACAAATACTATATGATCTCACCTTTAGCTGGAACCTAAACAACAAAACAAACAAGCAAGCAAAATATAACCAGAGACATTGAAATAAAGAACAAGCTGACAGTAACCAGAGAGGAGATGCAAGGGAATAATGGGGGGAAAGGAAGAAAGGGTTTTCAGGAACAACTATAAAGGACACATGGGCAAAACCAAGCATGGGTGGAATCAGGGGAGGGAGGTGAGGATGCCTGGGGAGCGGTGGTGGGTAAATGCAGACAAGTGTACTTAAAGAACAATGAAATAATTTTTAAAAAGATCCTTTGCACTTTATATTCTCACCTGGAAAGATTTCTTTATTGTTTTTCACATTTCACATAAGCCAAATAAGAATGAGAAAGGTCATTCTTTGAATTGTAAATGTAGCTGCAATAATCAAGGTTAAAATATCTAATTAATGTTGGGAGATACTATACAGTTTTTTTAATTCAATGAATGAATAAAAAATAACTAATCAACACTGCATTTTGTGCTATAGAGTTCAAAATTTTAATTTATACTAGGAAGTACCTATTACTTTCTTATAAAAAGTAAGATTTCTATAATACTCATATAAATTCAAATTTTCCTTTGCAAATGTTCTAATTGAGCTGACCATTGCATTTAAAATGTGACAAGTTCCCCCTAAGCATTGGAGTGCATTGTCTTTAGCATATCTATTTTTCTGCCCATTTGACCAGAAAAACAAAGGTATATGAATTATCTACCTAGGATGAAGAATGTGGTTTATATCAGGGACATGTATGTTCTTTGCAAACAGCATGTTTAAGGGGTTTCATAAGCCTGGGCTTCATTAACAGCAAGATATGCTCAAGTCTAGCAAAATGGAGTTGAAGTTTCCCACTTGGCTAACTATTACCCATCCTATAAGAGGCACCTAAAGCAACAGATCTCCCAGGAAGTCTCCCTGAGCCCTCATGTCCACTTAGGAACCTGTCTTCTAAGTCTCTGTGGTAGCCAGCACATCTCTCTCATCCTTACCATGCTATTCTGCAATTATCTGTATGGGAGTTCTGTCTCCTGTGTTAGGGTGTGAGCTCATTGAGGGTAGGACCCACACCAAATCTTGCATGTATTTTTAATGCCTCAGTACTTGAAATGTCCTCAATCCATATTTAATAAACTCAACATCAGCGTACATCATTTAGTACTATGTTCAAAGTCCAATGCCAAACCTAAGGAATGAATAAGGAGATGGGGGGGAATGTCTACAGTGAGGCTTAAATGATGCAGATGCTCACTCAGATCTCTCAGAAGAGGGGCCCCACTTCAGCCTTACCACCCAAGCTCTACACGCAAGTCTAAGGATCAAGTCCCCATTTCCAATGCACCAGAAACTGGGTGAAAGAAGGAAATAAGACATTTCACACACTACTGAATACAAAAACAATGAAATAGATAACTTATGAATGCATGAACCTGATTTGCAAAATGCAAAGGGATAACTTTGAGCCCCTTAGAAAAAGAGCAGAATGGTAGCCTGCCTCTTCTGCTGCCACATACACATGCTTTGAAGCACTACAGTCAGCAGTGTACCAGAGGAAGAAAGCATGAAACAAAATCCCAGGAGGAAACCCAGGAGGAAATGTCTTAGGGAGGCAGATCTTACCAGGTGATAGAAGACCCATCCCCCAGGATGCCCCTGATCTCTTCCCGGCATCTCTCCTGATGCTCAGGGTTCTGAGCCAGGTGGTAGAGGAGCCAGGCAATGCCCCCTCCTACAGTGTCTTGCCCTGCCACCATGAATGTGTTCACTTCAGAATACAGGTCGGTATCTGAGAAGCTGTTGCCATTTTCAGCCTAGAAAGTACAATAGCGATATTTTCATGCAATTTCAGTTTATAAATATTTGGAGCCCCAAATGAAAAAAATGACATTTCCAATGACAATTTCAATTTTCATTCGGTCCAAAAAATAGACACCATGAGACACACTTTGCTTAGAGCATAAAACTGGACCAAAGTTAGGTAAGGAAAGCAGGCCTTGCAAAAAGTTCCTCTGATCATCCTGCCAGATTTATCCAGATTTTCCAGAACCTCATCATCAGTATTTTATCAGCTTACACTGTGAGACATTTCCTTATTTTAGTGAACTATCATGTATCTTTCTGATAGTCACCAAACCTGTCAAATCAATAAAAATATTTAGTCTTATTTGATTTTCTCTAGTGATAAAGTTGTGGAATTCTATCTTTACCTCAAATTTTATGGAGCCAACTCATCAATTCAAAAGTTTTGTTAAATTTAGTTGACCAGTTTTGCTTTTCTCTCCTCTCCTTCCATTCATCCACCTACCCACACAATTATGTGGACATTTGAGCAGGCTCAGAAATTTGAAAGATTTACCTGGGCAGAAAGGATAACATCCAGAAAATCCTGATACTTCCTTTTCTCAGCTTTACCCTGTTCCTTCTTGTCTTTGAAGGATTTCCTTCTGTCTTGGATTATCAGCTCTGTGGTAGAATAATAACCTCCATTACTAAAGTGACAACAAAGTAAATCAAAATAAAATAAAATGTAGAGCTAGCCCTGGCCCATAATAGCTTCAAATCTTACCTAATTTCCTGAGGGCAGAGTGGGTATACCTATTTAACCAGATTTAATTTTTGCAGATGTTTATTTTCCTATCAAATGACATTATTTGATCAAAGTTCCAGAGACAGATGCTTCCAGTCAAGATGGTAGAGTGAGTAAATGCTGTGCTTGCCTCCTCCCATCACCATCTCAAAATTACAACTAAATCGTAGAACAACCACCCTTAGAACCACCTGAATACTAGCTGAATGGAAGTCTTATAACCAAGGATATAAAGAAGGAAAAAGCAAAATATACCCAGAGACACTGAGATTAGGAACAAACTGACAGTAACCAGGAGGAGATGGAAAGGGATAATGGAGGGAAAAGGGGAAAGTGTTTTCAGGAACATCTATAAAGGACACATGGACAAAACCAAGGGGGGTTGGGATCAGGGGTGGAAGATGGGGATGGCTAGGGTGGAAGATAATAGTGGGGGGGGGGAATGGAGACAACTGTACTTGAACAAGAATAAAAAAGTAAAAAAAAAAAAAAAGGAGACACATTGAAACTGATTGGAGTGGTGGAGACAAGAAACCACTTGTTTCTACACCCATAGGTGGTGGTTAAGAATTGGGAAGGATATGGATGGACCAATAGTGACTAAGATTCAATTACAATCAGAGGGCTCACATAACCCACACAAAAGACATTTCTAGAGCACCTGGTTCAGGTGGAAAAGTCCCGTGAGACATCAACTACATAAGACCATGATAACAAGATTGGAAGACATAGCAGATCAATACAATACACAGACAGAATCACAAAAAGGCAGACAAAATGGGGGGAACAGAAACATGCTCCAAATGATAGAACAAAAGAAATCTCTAGAAAAAGAATTAAAAATAGAGGCAGTGAAACTACTGGATGCAGAGTTCAAAAGCCGAAACGAGGTAGCAATATTTGTGTCAGACAAAATAGACTTTAAAAGAAAGGCTATAACATGAGACAAAGATAAAGGATCAATCCAATGTGAGGATATAACCCTTGTAAACATTTATGCACACAACACAAGAGCAACTAAATATAAAGCAAATAATGACAGATATAAAGGGAGTGATCAACAGTAATACAGTCATAGTAGGGAACTTTAAAGCCCCATTGACAGCAATGGACAGATCATCCAGACAGAAAATCAACAAGGAAATAGTGGCCCTAAATATCACATTAGACCAGAGGAATTTAACAGAAATTTTAAAAACATTTCACCCCAAAACAAGCAGAATATTTTTTCTCATACATTGTTTTTAAGCACACAGGGAATATTTTCCAGGATTGACCACAGGTTAGGCCACAAAACAAGTCCCAATAAGTTTAAGAAAGGTGAAATCATATTGGACAGTTTCTTTGATCACAATGGTATGAAATTAGAAATCAAGTACAAGAAGAAAACTAAAAACCACACCAATACATGGAAATCAAATAACATGCTACTGAACAATGAATGGGTTAACAACATGATGAAGGATACATTCAAAGCATCTCTTGAGAAAAATTATAATGAAAACACAATGACTCCAAGCCTATGGGACACAGCCAATGAAGTACTAAGGGGGAAACTCATAGCAATATAAGGCTTTCCTCAAGAAACAAGAAAAATCTCAAATAAACAATCTAAACTTACACCTAAAGCAACAAGAGAAAGAACAACTATCACAGAACAAAATGAGTAGAAGGATGAAATAATAATGATCCAAGTGGAAATAAAGGAAATAGATTCTAAAAAACAATCCAAAAGATCTATGAAACCAATGCTGATTCTTTGAAAAAATAAACAAAATTCATAACCCTTTAACCAAACTCATCAAGAAAAAAGAGAGAACCCAAATAAGTAAAACCCAAAATAAAAGATGAGAAGTGACAACTGAAACCACAGAAATACAACGCGTTATAAGAAAATACCATGATGGGAGTAAAAGACAGAAAACTGTACTTGAACAACAATTAAAATTAAAAAAAGAAAAAGAAAGAAAATACCATGAACAGTTATATGACAAGAAATTGGACAACCTAGAAGAAATGCATAAATTCCTAGAAACATCCAATCTTCCAAGACTGAAGCAAGAAGAACATCTGAACAGATTGATGACAACTAATAAAATCAAAGCAATAATCAAAAAACTTCCCTCCCCCCGTAAAGCAAAAGCCCAAGTGGTTTCACATGTGTATTGTACCAAACATTCAAAGAAGAACACCTAACCTTCTTGAACTATTCCTAAAAACTGAAGAGCAGAGAAGGCACCCAAGCTCATTTTATGAGGGCAGCATTACCTGAATTCCAAAAGCAGACAAAGACTTTACAAAAGAGGCCTGGTAAACATAGATGCAAATATTCAACAAATTATTAGCAAACTTCATTCAATAATACATTAAAAAGGTCATATGCCATGATCAAGTGGGATTTACTCCTGGGATGCAAGGTCAGTACAACATTTGCAAATCAATTGATACTATACATCACATAAGCAAAATGAATGATAAAAATTATATGATCATACCAATAGATGCAGAAAAACCTTTTTGACAAAATGCAGCATTCATTTATGACAAAAACTCTCAGCAGAGTAGAAACAGAGAAAACATACCATAATGGAATAAAGGCCAAATGTGACAAACCCACAGCTAACATAATACTCAACAGTGAAAAGGTAAAAGTGTTGTCCTTAAAATCAGAAATAGGACAATGATGCCCACTTTCATCACATCTATTCAACATAATACTGAAAGTCCTAGCTAAAGCAATCATACAAGAAAAAGAAATAAAAAGCATTCAAAATGGAAAGGAAGAAGTAAAATTGCCATTATTTGTAGATTACATGATACCATATATAGAAAAATCCTAAAATTTTTACACACAAAGAAACAAAACTCTTAGAACTGACCCATAAATTTAGTAAAGTAATGGGATGAAAAATTACTATTCAGAAATTGGTTGCATTTTTACATACCAATAATGAACTATCAGAAAGAGAAGTTAAGAAAACAATCCCATTTAAAACTAATCAAAAAAATAATATACCCAGAAATAAATTTAATCAGGGAGGTAAAATGCATGTACTTGGAAAATTATAAAACATTGAAGAAAGAAATTGAAGAAGATCCAAATACACGGAAACATATATTATGCACATGGATAGGGCGAATTAACATCTTCAAAATGTTCATGCTGCCCAAAGCAATCTATATATTTAATGCAATCCTTATCAAAATATCAATAGCATTTTAAATAAAACTAAAATAAATAATCCCAAAATCTATAAAGAACCACAAAAGACCTGAAATAGTCACAACAATTTTGAGAACAAACAGCATTGGAGATACCACTCTACCTGATATCAAACTATACCACAAGGCTCTAGTAATCAAAACAGCATGATACTGGCAAAAACCAAACACATAGATTAATGGAACAGAATAGAGAGCCCAGAAATAAAGCAATGCCTATATGATTGATTAATCTGTAAAAAAGGAGGCAAAATATACAATGGGATAAAGACAGTCTATTCAATAAGTGGCTTTGGGAAAACTGGACAGATACATAAAAAAAAAAAAAATGAAACCAGACCACCTTCTCAAAATGGATTAAAGACTTAAGTGGTAGACCTAAAGCCATAAAATTCCTAGAAGAAAACATAGATGGCAAACTCTTTGATATTGCTTTTAGTACTGTTTTCTGATTATTTTGCTTAGGAAAAAAAGACAAAATAAAAAATAAATAAGTAGAACTATATCAAACAAATAAGTTTTTGCACAGTAAAACAAACCATGAACAAAGCAAAAAGACAATCTAGTGAATGGATAATTTTAGTCAATAAACTATCTGATAAAAGATGTGCCTTACAAATTTCCTAGGGGAAAATATATTTCATGTTTCCATTTATTCAGTTCCAGGAACTGTCTGAAGTACTTTAAATATATTAACATATTTAATCACCACCACAAACCTATGAGCTAGGTCCTCTTTTACCCTCATTTTACAGATGAAACTGTGGGAAAGCTGTAAGTCACACTGCTGGTAAGTGGTGGGGCTAAAGTAGGATGAATTAACTGCTTAGTAAACATTCTGTACTATGGTGTTTATTAAAAGTAACGTTGAATTGCTTAGAAAGTTTAATCTCTTTCACTTTTAGGTTTATGTTTTGTTAAAGCTATTTTTGAACCATTCTTTTTTTTAACTTTATTTTATTTTTTTATTCTAGTAAGATTGCTTATGCTGAGATTTACCCACCTAACACACATTTAAGTATACAATACAGTATTGTTAACTATAGGCACCATGGTGTAGAGCAGCTCTCTAGAACTTAGTCATCCTCCATAACTCAAACTTTATATCCATTGGACTACTCCTCATCTCCCCCTTTTTCGAATGTATGTCCCCATTTACTCTCTTCCCCTGGTCATTCCTATATTGTATGAACATTTTTCACTTGCCATTACTATTGCAATCATGTTGCAAAAAGCTAAATGCCATTTATGTTTTGAAATAGTAAGTGCCCACCTGTTATGTTATATTTGTATTAATAAAAGGCGTGCAAAATAAAAATTATATAACATGTCGCAGACTTCTCATAAGACCACGATTGTGGATGTAGAAAGCTCTCCTAAAGGCCCTGCATTACATTGGAGCAATGTCCATATCAAAGCTCCATTAAGAACAAGAATGCTTTCTGTTTTCATGCTGAGGTCTGCTCTGCTACACAGACACAACACAGTTAGGACAATGGACACATTAGGGCAACCCGAACACTAGAAATACCTGTGTACTGACGCAGAATGTTGGCTATCTTCTGTAAGCGGCGGTAAGCTGCGGTGAATTTGAAAATCACGTCATGGTGAAGTAAGAAAGTGTACGAGCGTTTAAAGATAATTTTGGAGCCTTCGGATATCGCATTGACATACTCATCATGGGAGCTGGAGAGAAAGAGGGGAGAAGTGTCAGTAAATGACCTAAATAATGGCAAACAAGTGCCTTTTTTGCCCTCCTGTTCCTGACCTGTTTATCTGGCAGTTGGTCTCTTTGCTGAAGGTACATTTCATGAGTGCATCCAGAGTCATCATGCTGATATCCCCAGAGACCTCCACGAGTGTGTCCTGAGTGCCGCACATCTTCTCCCATTTACTCTGGTACAGGAAGTTAAGATTAACAACATTGCCATCAAAGTGCCTTTATCTGAAGACTTCTCCTTGACCCTGCCCTTCAGCTGAAATGGAGGCAAACCTGACCTAGCAGGAGCCAAAATCCATACAGGCAAATAAGCTGTTTACTTGGCATTAGGACAGGGAAAACACACATTCCGCTGGGTAAGAAAGAGCATGGAGCACACCAGGTATTCAGTAAATGGCTGAATTGAGTATCATTGGCCTGTCAATTATTACCATAACTCTGCTTTGAAACAGATCAGAGTTCTGGTAAAACAGATAATCTGTGGTACACGACCTGTAATTACAAGGGGCTCCCCAGGGCTTCCTCCATCTTCAGTTCCCAGACTGTTAGACAATCCATCCATCACTATTCTCCACTACCATAACAACACTTAAACTTGGGGCATTAAAGTGAAAATACAAATAAATCTTCAAGTGTAAGTTCAGATCAACTGACATTTGAGCACCTCTGCCTACAGCCAGATGCTAAGGATTTGAAGGCCACACAAGAAAAGGCAAGGAGATGGTTTTCTTGCTTTTACTGAAGTGTCAACTGTTAGCAATTGCTTTCACCCTGAATTATGTAAGTTTTACTGAGTACAAAAGTGAGTTTAGAAGAAATGAGAGCAAAGGGGAGGCTCAAAGCTGGAGGCACTTTGGCACAATTCAGCAGAAGGAGGAGCTCTGACAGGAATTTCAGGGAAATGTGGGAAGTAGAAGTTAAGGAGACAGAAATGTTTATTGAAGTGGATATAAACTCAAATACTACCACTGGGTGATACGCAATTGTGCCTTAACTGGAACAGCACCTGAGTCAGAAGGGCATGCCCTCTCCCACTCTGACCTGCACCTCAAGCTCTCTGCCTGGACAACTCACACTGGTACTCACTTGCACCACAGTTCCAGCAGACTTGAGGTTAAATTCACCTTTGTGAGTGAGGCTGAGAACACAGCCAATAAGTATGTCTCTCTTGTGGAAAGGAATGGGCTTGCTGATGAAGAGGGAAAAAACTTTGGCTTTGTTTGTGATGTTGGAAGTGTTTATGATGAAACTATATTAGTGCATTCCTTGTATGATTTTTAAATAAGTACAATCTAAAATGTCATCATGTACAAGGGGGCTTTTAGAATAGAACTCATGTATACATCAGGGACTGCCCATAGGAACACTCCTCTGCATCCTCCTCCTGTCCCCTTGGAAGAGTGCAGGTCACCTCCTAACCATCCTCTGTTATCTACAAGAGGAAACTCACATCCGTGACTGTAATATAGACACTTAGTCATTTATGGCGATCAGGCAAGTTCATTCCAACCGCCAGAACTTTGGTCATGATAACTCACTCTGTCTAAATCCCTCATCCATATTATTCACATATTCAAGTCCAGCTCATGTTTCATGATAACTCTGAGTCTCTTCTGAATCTGAGGCTATTATATAGCTCCTCCAGTTTTTCTGACCTGTCACCCAGAGCATTTGCCATTTGAATCTTACTATTTTGATTTATTTCCATAGGTCCTCAAAATATATTTAAGACAACCAGATCTTCATCTTTTTTTTTTATCAGCCAAAAGACCATAGCAAAGGCATATATACAAACTGTTGCCAGTGAGTACTTGTATATTGGTTAATTTCTACCAATTATCTTCCTTTGATTTTCACTACCCACTAAACATATGTGTAGTCCAATCCCTGTTAGAAGTATTTTGCAACACATCACAACACTTGTATCCCTTCACTTACCAGCATTATGTTCACAGACTGGGTCATCACATTGACATGGGATTTCAAGATATTAAAATTAAATGCAGGAGTTATTACACGTCGGTGCTCGAACCACGTGGGTCCATTTAGATTCAGTAGTCCTTCTCCTTGAGAAATAAAAGGCACAAAAGCATTT
>PVKM010026460.1:0-19336 GCA_004027735.1 Carollia perspicillata | reverse complement strand
AATGTTCTTCAGGTCCATCCATATTGTTGCAAAGGGCAAAGTTTTCTTCTTTTATATGGCCGAATAGACTTCCATTGTGTAAATGTCCCATAGTTGTTTTATCCATTCAACTGTTGATGGACACTTGGGTTGCTTCCATATCTTGTTGATTATAAATAACACTGTAATGAACATAAAAATGCTTATGTTTTTTTGAATTAGTGTTTTGGGTTCCTTTGGATATATTCCCAGAAGTAGGATTGCTGGGTCAAATGGCAGATAAATTTTTAATTTTTCGAGGTATCTCCATACTACTTTCCACAGTGGCTGCACCAGTCTGCATTCCCAGCAACAGTGCAAAAGAATTCTTTTCTTCACATCCTGGCCAACACTTGTTTTTTGATTTATTGATGATAGCCATTCTGACAGGTGTGAGATGATATCCCATTGTGATTTTTATTTGATTTCTCTGATGATTAGTGGTGTTGAGCATCTTTTCATATGTCTATTGGCTATTTGTATGTCCTCTTTTTTTTTTTGCCTGGGAGAAAACCTGGCTATGTGTTTACATTGTTGTATGTATTTTATACACTTTTCAAGAGAAACATGTTTGTATTATTTTTCTTTTTTTAATTTATTATTTATTTATTTATCTTTTTTTACATTTTTCTGTCTTTTACTCCCATCCCAGTCCACCCCCGCAGTGCTCCCCACCTCCCTCCCATTTCCACCCCCCTTAGTTTTTGTCCATGTGTCCTTTATACTTGTTCCTATAATCCCCTCCCTTTTCCCCTGAAATTCCCTCTCCTCTCCCCTCAGGTTACTGTCATGTCCTCTTTTGAGAAGTGTCTATTCAGGTCCTTTGTCCATTTTTTAAATTGTTTTTGTGTGTGTGTGTGTTGAGTTTTGTATGTTCTTTATAAATTTTGAATATTAACCCCTTATCAGATGTGTTGACAAATATGTTCTCCCATTCTGTGGGTTGTCTTTTATTTTGCTGATGATTTCCTTTGCTGTAAAATTTTTTTAGTGTAGTGAAGTCCCATTTATTTATTTTTTCTTTTGTTTCCCTTGTCTAAGGAGATATATCTGATAAAAAATTTCTATGGGCAATGCTCAAGATTTTACTACCTATGTTTTCTTCTAGGATTTTTATGGTTTCAGGTCTAACATATAAGTGTTTGATCCATTTTGAATTTTTTCTTGTGTGTGGTGTAAGGAGGTGGTCTAGTTTCATTTTCCTGCATGTATTTGTTCAGTTTCCCTAATACCATTTGTTGAATAGACTGTCTTTAGCCCACTGCATGTGCTTGTTTCCTCAGTTGAATATTTTTGACTCTAAAGGTGTGGGTTTATTTCTGAGGTCTCTATTCTGTTCCACTGATAGTGATCTGTTTTTATACCAGTACCAGGCTGTTTTGATTACTATGGCCTTGTAGTATAGTTTGATGTTAGGTAGTATAATTCTTCCAACTTCGTTTCTTTTTCAGGATCACTGTTACTATGTGGGACCTTTTGTAGTTCCATATAAGTTTTGGAAATATTTGTTCTAGTTCTGAGAAATATGCCATTGGAATCTTGATAGGAATTGCATTGAATGTACAGATTGCTTTGGCAGTATGGACATTTTAATGATGTTAATTCATCCTACCCATGAACATGGTATGTGCTTCCTCTTATTTGTATTTTCTTCATTTTCCTTCTTCAGCATCTTGTAATTTTCCCAATACAGATCTTTTGTATCCTTGGTTAGGTTTATTTTTAGGTATTTCATTCTTTTTGAAGTAATTGTGAATGGAATTGTTTTCTTAATTTAACTTTCTGGTAGTTCATTTTTTGCATATAAAAATGCAACTGGCTTATGAATATTAATTTTGTATGCTGCTATTTTGCTGAATTAATTTGTCAGTTCTAGTGGTATCTTAGTGGAATCTTTGGGATTCTCTATGTGCAGTATCATGTCATCTGCA
The DNA here is from genome assembly GCA_004027735.1 of Carollia perspicillata. Classification (NCBI taxonomy): domain Eukaryota; kingdom Metazoa; phylum Chordata; class Mammalia; order Chiroptera; family Phyllostomidae; genus Carollia; species Carollia perspicillata. The sequence continues at coordinate 17,387 of PVKM010026460.1, read as the reverse complement.
AATAAAGGCAGTTTTACTTCTTCCTTTCCAATTTGGATGCCTTTTATTTCCTCTTCTGGTCTGATTGTTGTGGCTAGGACTTCCAGTACTATGTTGAATAAGAGAGGTGAAAGTAAACATCCCTGTCCTCTTCCTGATCTTAAGGGGAACATTTGTATTTTTGCCCATTAAGGCTGAAGCTAGTAGTGGGTTTGTCATATATAGCCTTTATTTGTTTAGGTATGTTCCCTCTATTCCCACTTTGTTGAGAGTTTTTATCATAAATGGGTGCTAGATTTTACCAAAAGCTTTTTCTGCATCTATTGATATGATCGTGTGGTTTTTATCCTTTTTTTTTTTGTTTATATGGTGAATCACATTTATTGATTTGCAAATGTTGTACCACCTTGCAATCCCAGAATAAATCCCACTTGATTGTGGTGTATGATCTTTTTGATGTGTTGCTGTATTTGGTTTGCTAATATTTTGTTCAGGATTTTAGTATCTATGTTCATCAGTGATATTGGCCTATATGTTTTTCTTTGCAGTGTCTTTGTCTGATTTTGGAACTAGGATAATGCTGGATTCATAAAAGGAGGTTGGGAACCTTCCCTCCCCTTGAATTTTATGAAATAGTTTGAGAAGAAGACATGTTAATTTTTCTTGGAATGTTTGGTAAAAGTCATCTGAGAAACCATCTGGTCCAAGGCTTTTGTTTGTTGAGAATTTTTTATTAATGCTTCAGTTTCGTTAAGTGTAATCTGTGTATTCAGCTTCTCTTATTCTTCCTTTTTATTTTTGGAAGATTATATGTTTCTAGGAATTTATCCATTTCATCCAGGTTTTCCAGTTTGTTGTCATATAATTGTTCATAATATTTTTTACAATCCTTTGTGTTTCTTTGGTGTCAGTTGTTATATATCCTCTTTCATTTCTGATTTTATTTATTTGTGTCCTTTCTATTTTTTTCTTGATGGGTCTGGTTAAAGGTTTGTCAATATGGTTTATCTTTTCAAATAAGCAACTCTTGGATTCATTGATCTTTTGTATCATTTTATTAGACTCTATTTCATTTGTTTCTGCTCTGATCTTATTTCCTTCCATCTACTCAAATTGAGCTTTGTTTGTTATTCTTTTTCAAGTTCCTTTAAGTGTGAAGTTAGATTGTTTATTTGAGCTTTTTCTTTTCTTTCTTTTTTTTTGTTAAAGATAGGCCTGTAATGCTATGAATTTCCCATTTAGGATTGTTTCTCCAGTCCCACAGATTTTGGATTGTTGTGTACTCATTTTCATTTGTTTCAAAGTATATTTTGATTTCTTCCTTGATCTTGTTGTTGACCCATTCATTATTTAATAATAAGTTAGCTTCTATGTCATTGTGTGTTTTTCTGTGTTTGTCTTGTGATTGATTTCTAGTTTCATAACATTGTGGTCAGAGAAGATGCTTGATATGATTTCAATCTTTTTAAATTTACTGAGACTTATTTTGTCTCTCAGCATGTGGTCTATCCTAGAAAGCGTTTAATGTGCACTTGAAAAGTATGCATATTCTGCTGCCTGGGGTGAAATGCTCTGAAGATATCAATTAAAGCCATTTGATCTAGTGTGTCATTTAAGGCCTCTGTTTCCATGTTGATTTTCTGCCTGAAAGACTATCCATTGAAGCCAGTGGGGTGTTCAAATCCCAACTATGACTATATTTCTGTTGATCTCTCCTTTTATGTCCATCAAGATTTACTTTACATATTTAGGTGCTCCTATGTTGGATGCGTAAATGTTTACTAGGGTTATATCATCTTGTTGGATTGTTCCCTTTATCATTATGTAGTCTCCTTCTTTGTCTCTTACTGTAGCCTTTGTTTTAAAGTATATTTTGTCAGATAAAAGTTCCACTATACTAGTTTTTCTTTCTTTCCATTCACATGAAATTTATTTTTCCATCCCCTTATTTTTAGTCTGTGTGTATCTTTTGATCTGAGATGGGTCACTAGGAGGCAGCATACATATATATGGGTCCTGTTTTCTTATCCATTCAGCTACCCTATGTCTTTTTGTTGGAGCATTTAAGTCATTTACATTTAAGGTGATTATTGATAGATATGTATGTAGTGCCATTTTATTGTTAGACTATTTTCCTCTGTTCCCGCCCCCCCCCTTCTCTTTTACTTGTCTTTCTTCTTAAAGCAAGCCTTTAACCTTTATTCCTGTATTGGTTTGGTGTTAACAAACTCCTTTAGCTTTTTCTTGCCTGGGAAGCTCCTTGTTCCTCCTTCAACTTAAAACAGTAGTCTTGTTGGGTAAAGTAGCCTTGGCTGTAGGTCCTTGCTTTTCATCACCTTGAATATTTCACATTACTCCTTTCTGGCCTAAAATGTTTCTGATGAGCAATCAGGTGAGATTCTAATTGGTGCTCCCTTGTAGGTAATTAACTATTTTTCTCCTGAGGCTATTAGGATTCTCTCCTTACCTTTTTTATTTTTTATTTTTTTATTTTAATTGTTTTTCAAGTACAGTTTTCTGTCGTTTACTCCTGTCCCAGGCCACCCCCCCCAGTGCTCCTCATCTCCCTCCCATTTCCACCCCCCTTAGTTTTTGTCCATGTGTCCTTTATACTTGTTCCTATAATCCCCTCCCTTTTTCCCTGAAATTCCCTCCCTTATCTTTAAGTCTTGCAGTTTTAATTACGATGTGCTCCAGTGTAGGCTTCTTTGGGTTCAACTAGTTTGAGACTATCTGAGCTTCCTGGACTTGTTCAAACTTCCTTCACCAGATTAGGGAAGTTTTTGGTTATTATTTCTTCAAATAGGCTCTCAATCCCTTGCTCACTTTCTTCCTTCTGGTATTCCCATGATGTGGATATTGTTATGTTTCATGTTGCCCAAGATGTTTCTTAAATGCCTAATTTTTAAAAAATTCTTTTTTTCTTTTTGCTGCTCTGCCTGATTGTTTTTACTACCTTGTATTCCAAAATGCTGATCCAATTCTCTGCTTCATCTAATGTACTGTTTATTCCTTCCAATCTACTATTTATCTCAGATATTGCATTCTTTATTTCTGAATGATCCTTTTTTTAAGGTTTTAATGTCTTTTTTCATGCTTTTTAGTATCCTTATAATCATTACTCTAAATTCTCTATCTGGTAAATTGCTCACTTCCATTTCATTTAGTTCTGGAAAATTCTGTTGTTGTTTCATTTGGGGTCTATATCTTTGTCTTTCCATTTTGGCTGCTTTTTGTATTTTCCACCCTAGATGTTAAATTAATCAGTCATCAATCTGATCAGTTGTTTATTTTACCAATCTATAATCAGCAATCAGGCTTAAGCACCAAAGGGCGGGGAAGAGTAGTTCCTGTGGGTGGGGCTATTGCTTCCCCTCAGGCTGATGTCATTCAGAGAGGAGTGCTCTGCCTCAGAGAGATGGCTCCCGCAGTCTGGGAAATGACTCAGCATATGGATCCTGGTGGCTGTTCCCTCAGTTTTCTCTCCAGAGTCACCAACCCCAGATTCTCTTCAAGCATCTCTAGTTCACTTTGCCTTCCCTTTGCTCATACCTAGGGTAAATGGTTGCAAACAAAATTTTGTCATTTGGCCCTTTAAAAGGTTCTCTGTGTCTCCAGTTGTCTTTTCCTGGCTGACAGATGCCTGATGCTTTTCACAGCTGTACATTATCTGGGTTCATTTTTGGCTCTGGTGCTGTAAGCTAGGGAGTCCTTCTTGGGGTTGGATCCCACATGTGGCAGATCCTGGCTGGCAGGATCCATGTATGTTGTGGCTGCTTGTGAACAAATACACATGAACTACAGAAGTCTTGTGGAGAAAAGGGGATAGCATGGCCACTCTCTGAGAGAGAGAGAGGGCGAGAGGGCCAGAGCCCTCAGTCCCTGCTTGGACAAGCTTTTATTGCTTCTCTGGGTACATTACACAGAGGGTAGTCCTCATTTACTATGCACAGGTTCACCGCAGGGGATTACCTTTTACAGATAACAAAGGAAAGAATGTTGCTAATTACTTCAAAGAGAAGGATGTTGCAGACCAAGGGGAAAAGTGGTTGAACCGGTTACACTCCATACTTGGGAGGTTTAGCGCAGACTGTAGGAAGTTCCAGTAAGCCCTTGCTGCCTCAATTCAGGGTGAGGGAGTTTTAGCATAAGTAAGCCTCACAGCGGCCTAGGTACAATGCAGACCTGATTCCCCATGGGAGAACCTATCCACAGGCGTGGTGGTCCTGTGTGGCAACATGCACCCCACTGGTTTTCCACGTGAGGGCTGAGTTAAATGGTTCCATGGCATGCAAAATGGTTCCCCACACCCATACATCTTAGGGGAAAGCCATCAGCTGAAGCATCCTTCTGGCACTTCAGCTGCCACCTGCGGATCCCAGCCAGCCCTCTGGCATCTCCTTCACACTCCTTACCAGTCACGTTGTGCTGAAGTGTTTTTTTCTGTTTGGCTCTGTTTGTAAGGCTTCTCTCTAGTTAGTATTCAGTTGGTTATTCAAGATGACTTCTCTACAATTGAGTTGTAATTCCAGATTCATCTTGGGAGGAGGTTAGTGTAGCTCCCACTCACTCCTGCACCATCTTGGATATTTTTTCCTCCTATTCTTGATCAAACAAAGCCTGTGTCTTGTCAGGTGCAACTCTGGAAAGGCTAGAGCTCTTGCAAGAATTGCTAACATGTGGGAAAATGAGCTTTGCTGGGTTTAGGGGAAGGAATTATCATATACGTCTGTTCCTTAATATCTTCACACCATTTTTTTTTTTGAATCCTCACCATTGGAATTTATGATGACTCAGTTTATGATGTGTGTGTAGGATTCTGCTTTGGTATGTTAATATGTTACAGTATTGGAAGATGTTCCAGCAATGACACTGAAATATACTAGTAATGAAAATAAATCAATTTTGATATTTTGATAGTCTTTAGTTTCATAACCACTGAACAAAGCATAGAAGAATATACTTTAAACAGATCAGTGATTTATCTAATATTTTATCTCAAGCTAAATGGCCCAGACTTTGGAAACTATACTGATAGAGTATTTTGATGAATTTCATTTTGGGGTAAGAAGGCAGGAACCCATAACTTTGGGTCTAGAAAGACTTTCCCTGAATGGAATTGATATTTTCTACATCAGTAATTCTCAGGAACATGTCCAACCTAAATGCAAGATGAAGACTCAAATAGTATAACTTAGATTTTTCTGAGGGATATGTTTTGTCTATTGAGGCCTACTGGCTATTGGACCAAGAAGTAAACATACATGGAGCTGTCCCATTAAGAAGGAGCATAGCTTATTCTGGGAATGCAAATTTGGGCTTGAATCTGTACATGATGAGAATGTGTAAATGATCTTTCAGGTGTGTTTGGATTTTGTCCTGTGAACAAAATAATAAATTGTAATATTTGGAAGTTAACTTTGATAAAATGTTCAAATTTCCCATTTAGATTCACCTGTAATGAGAGAACACAGGAAGAATCCATGCCTGTGTTCAAAGTGAAAAATTATGGTTCAGATCAAATGACACAAACAGATTCAAAGTAAAAGGTTAGGAAAAAATGTTTCATGAAAATGGAAATAAAAAAAAAATCTTGGGTAGTAATACTTATATCAGACAAAATAGACTTTAAAACAAAGGCTACAGTGAGACAAAGAAGGACCAAACATGTAATTCCACTTCTGGTTATTTGTCCAAAGAAACCCAAAACACTTATTTGAATAGGTATATGCATCCATATGTTCACTGCAGCATTATTTGCAATAATCAAGATATGGAAGAAACACAAATGTCCATCAATAGATGAGTGAATAAAGAAGAAGTGGAACATTTATACAAGGAATATGACTCAGCCACAGAAAATAATGAAATCTCGTTATCTCCAACAACATGGATGGACTTGAAAGATATTGTGCTAAGTTAAATAAGTCAGACATACAAAGACATAGACCATATCATTTCAATTTTATGTGGGATTTAGAAAACTAAATAAATGAACAAGCAGAACAGAACATTTCGACAGTTGCCAGATGAGAGGGGATTAAAGGCTGGGTGTAAAAGGGGAAGGGATTAACAAGTACAAATTTCTAGTTATGGAATAATCAGGGTGATGTAATTGTCAGCAGTGACAGGACTCAGGCTGATGATGAGCTATATATGTAATATATAGTCAATATATTGTAATAATGATGTATAGTATCAGATGGGTACTATATTTATTGGCATGATTATGTCAGTAGGTTATATAAATGTCCAATCACTTTGTTGTACACATGAAACTCATAAAATATTGTATTTGAGCTATAATTGAAAAAATTATTTTAAAAAAATAATGAAAAGCAGACTCAACGTGAGTGGTGCCTTGAATCAAGACAAGGTTTTATAGAATTTAGAAATAAAAATATATTTTAAAATAACTTGTTCACTGTCTTCAAGTAACAGACGAGGACTTCGAAATTCATTAAGGCTGCTGATTTGTTCCATGTTGTGCATCTTATTTGTGGTTGTGCAAGGCCCAGACTACAGAACTTCTAACTCACCATCTCAGGCTTCTGCTCTTTTTTTCAAGTCAGTCCTTATATTACTTGTACTTCATTTCTTTATGCTTCCTTTTATGTAGAAGAAAACATTCCTTCAACATTAAAGGGTTAAGATTGCTTTATATTCTATCTAAACACCGTATGAGTTTCCTGATGATTGAAAATTTATTCTGTATCTTTATACCTCAAAGTCTAATAAAGTTCCTGTGCCAGAATAAATTATGACTTCTTTGCATTAAAATAATGAGAAAGCAGAATATAAAATATTAGAAAACAGAGCGAAAGATTAAAATGGCAAAAATCTCATTGGTTAGCTTTATGCATGTCAAGAAGACCCAAAGTCCTGCAGTCACAGGACTGAGGATGATGATGAGCTATATACCCAAAACCATGTTATTTTAATTAGCTTTTATTAGTGGCTAATAAATAATGGTGACATTGCAGTGAGTAATGGTTGTTCATGATAAGAGATTAAGTGTAAATATTATCTTAAACGGATTTTACAATTTCATAATCAGTATTTAAAATTGCTGATTTTAATGTTTAAAACAATTTAGAGAAAGCATAAGATATATAGAATGCTTTATAATCTAACATTCAAAGAGAAATACAGGAAATCTGGTCTCTGAAACAATGGAGTGACTATCCAGATGTGGTTAAAATGAAGGATTTATTGGTAATTTTAACATTATCAGACATTAAAGTCTCATCTCCTGTCACTGTTAGTGCATCAGACAAATGTCTAAAAGGATATTTCAACTGACACTGGAGACTGACCTAAGAATACATTTCAATATTTTCACAGGGCATGGCAGTGGCCTTGTACACTAAATTTTGGGACCATTTTTTTCATTTAACTACTATGTGTTCAATATCTGATGTGTGCCAGATATATCAGGATCTAAGAATTAAGGATATGGTTGTGAGCAAAAAAAGAGAAGATACTTACAACTCTGGTACCTTTTAAAGGGAATTCAATTTAAGGGAATTTAATTATTAAATAGGAAAATAAATAGAAAAAAATCACATAATGTGTTTAATCTAAAACAGGAAAAAAGTCCATTTTGAATGTAATTTATCGGGGAGGTACTCTTTATAGGGGTAATTTGTGAATTGCTATTATGAATGCTGAGAAGTTAATCATTTGAGCACACAGGGTAAGAATTTTCAATCAGATGGAGCAATAAGTACAGAGGCCCAAGTTGAGAACAAACAGAAGTCCAAGAAGTAGTGGACCTTCCTGTGGTGGGTGGGAAGCAGCTACAGGGAAACTAAGGCAGAACTCCAGGGCAGTGGCTGCTGGGGAGATCTGACTGCAGGTAGCAGAACCTCAGTTTCAAAACAGGCAAAAAACTGGCTATCATCCTAGAACTAACAGAGGACTGGAGGTTAATGTAGAGTAAAAAAGGGAAACTCAGGTCAGAAGCAATGCAGGGACCCAGTCCTCCAAAGTAGAGTCACGAAAGAAAAGGCTGGAGTTAAAAATCCAGAGCCTATCATCATGATGTTACTAGAGAAGAAATTATATAACACAGAGATGTTATATTGTTGCTAAGTTTAATTGGAATGATGCTCAACACTAAAGCATCACCTTCAAATATTGAATGATTGCATAATTGCATCTGCATTATTCCTAGACTGATGCCACTGGGGGCAGATCTGAGCCAAATGGTAGAAGATCATTGAAGCTGGTGGGGGTAGCTGTAAATCAAGCTACCCTTCTTGAGGGTACTTTACCCTTCTTGAGATACTTTACTCGGGATTCAAAGGTCTGGGATAAAGCAGGGGTGGGCTGGGGGCAAGTTCAGCATAGTCAGTGAGGGGTTTCAAGTTTTCTTTCTATTGCCTAAAAATTTAACAACACCTTCATGTATTCACCTTTTCATTTTTATTGAGGCATAATTAACATAAAATTATCTTGGTTTTAGGTGTGGCCACATAATTATTAGATAATTATATATATTGTGAAATAATCACCACAATAAGACTAGTTAACATCCATCAGCACACATGGTTACAAAACAGCATACTGTTTTTCTTATGAGAACTTTTAAGAACTACTCTCTTGACAACTATCAAATAGGCAATACAGTATTATTAACAATAGTCACCATACTGTACATTACATCCCCGTGTTTTATTTTTTTAACAAATGGAAATTTGTATCTTTTGATGATTTTTACTCATTTTGCTCGCCTCCTCCCATGCCTCTTGCAACCATCAATCTAATTTGTTCTCTGTATCTGTGGGCTCAGGTTTTGTTCTCTTTTGCTTTTTAGATTCCACATGTAAGTGAGATTATATGGTATTTGTCTTTATCTGACTTATTTCACTTCTTTTTAATTGAATTTATTGGGATGACATTGGTTAACAAAACCATACAGGTTTCAAGTGTATAATTCAGTAAAACATCATCTGTGCAATGCATCGTGTGACCATCATCCAAAGCAAAGTCTCTTTCCATGTCTATTTCCCACCCCCATTTGCTCACCTCCACCTGGCCAAAAAACATATGTAGACAAAACACATCGATTTATTTTACGTAACAAAATGCCTGCAAGGTCCTTTGATGTTGTTGCAAATGGCAAGATCTCCTTCTTTTACATGGTTGAAGAATATTGCTTTGGGGAAGTGAAAGTAAATATTGTGGTAGTGGTTGAGCAAGGTTTAAGTTCAAGATGAGGGTAATGGCATGGGTGTCATATTGTATTTCTTGTGGCATTCAGACAAAACCATCACTGCTACATGCACAGACTTCCATAATCCCTGATCTTTGACTCACTTCTCTCAATAGTGGTACCTGAGTAGCTTGATAATTCCTTGCTTGATTTCCTTGGTTCGTACTCCATAAACAATGGGGTTCAGGACTGGTGGGATCAGGTGATGCAAGACATTGAGAAGAATGGGCACTTCTGAGGGCACCTTCTTTCCTTTCTTGTTTGTAAAGATGAGGACTAACAGCAATGTATAGAAGAATAGTATCAGGATGACATGGGAACCACAAGTACTCAAAGCCTTGGTGGCTGCACCTCCTGATGGCTGACGTATAACAGCCCACAGGATGAAGCAGTAGGATAGCAAGATGAGTACCAGATCAGAACCCAGTAGGCACCAAACACTCACAAACTGGTAGAGCTTATTTAGGTAAATATTCCCACAGGAGAGCTTTGCCACAGAAATGTTGGCACACATACAGTTCTCTATCATGTTGCTGGCACAGTAGTTGAGCCTAGCAGCTAGAACTGGTATGGGCAGTGTGGCCAGAAAATTTCGCAAGACAATGAAAATGGCTGCATTAATGACAAACTGTTCAGTGATGACAGATGGGTAATGCAGCGGGTGGCAGATGGCCACATAGCGGTCATAAGCCATGACCAGAAAGGTGGAGGACTCCATAGGAAGGAAGGTATTCATGATGAACATCTGCAGGAAGCAGCTAGAAAAGCTGGTGGACTTCATGTTGAACCAGAAGATAAGCAGGACCTGCCAGAATAGTTATTCTCAAAAACTGTCCACCTATTTCCACCTTAGAGTAACTAACCCTGAAAAATCCTCAGATGGCTTCACCCATCCATATCCTCAACCTGCAGCCCCATAATCCCAGTTGACACAGTATCCTGTTTTCAAGTAACTTCTTTCTGCATCCCAATTTCCAAAGCACAATTATACCCTTTTCTCTCCATCTATAAAGCACGTTTTTTTTTGTTTGTTTGTTTAAAAATGTTTATGGCCCTGGTTGGTGTAGCTCAGTGGATTGAGCATGGGCCTGTGAACCAAAGGGTCGCTGGTTCAATTCCCAGTCAGAGCACATGCCTGGGCTGCAGGCCAGGTCCCCAGTAGGGGACACATGAGAGGCAACCACACATTGATGTTTCTTTCCCACTCTTTCTCCTTCCTTTCCCCTCTCTCTAAATATAAATAAATAAAATATTTTAAAAAATAAAAATGTTCATGCAGCCTGTCTTCTCTTAATTTTCAGAGTTTTTACCCAAACTCCAGCTGACACATCTGTCTGGGGTGGGGAGGAGGGTAGAAGGCGACTAAATGGTAATAAAAATAAATAAATAAAAGTAAAAAAAATAAATGTATCATAAGACATTAAGCCCTGTGATCTAATATTTGTATTTAAACACCCCAAACCTCTTTATACTCATGAAAAACATTCTCTGATTAAGTTTCCTATCTCACTGTATGACATAATCGTACATCCTGTTATGTCTTAGAAAGTAAATTCTAAGGGCCTTGGATGTAAGAGTGGGGTCATTTACAGTCAAGGAGAATCACCCCAGAAGTAAAAAGAAGGGCAACTGTTGGAATATCACTGATTTAGACATTGAGAGAGGGCCTGCCATTTGAGAAAGAATAAAATCCTTAAAAAAACATGGATATTGAGAATGAGAGGGGACATGTCTTAGTATGAATCTAATGTGATTGTGCAGGCTAGTCACTGAGGATTTTCCTTCAGGGGTAGAGAATTTATAGCAAAAAAAAAGTACTGGTTAGAGAAAAATGATTGGCTGCCTGAGAGTGAATTCAGAAGTCAGGGAGGTACTGACCTTGGGGATGACTGTGAGGCAGAGGATGACATCCAGCAAGGAGAGGATGGCAAGCAGGTAGTACATGGGCTTATGTAGAGATGCCACCTGCCAGATGGCAAACAGTAGCACAAAGTTGGCCCCAAGGGCTAAAACCAGGAGGGGAGCCAGGACTACAGAGAGCCAGTGCTGTGTGTCCTGCATGCCTGGAAAGCAGATTATCAGGAATTCAGTCACCTGGGTCCCTGTGCTGTTGAGAGATAATACCATGACTGGCAGGTGGGCCTGGGACTGGCTGAAAGAAAAGAGACATGAATTCAGGGATTGACAGTTTCATTAAAAACCTCTTACCTAATCTATCTACCTCCATTTTTTGTAAAGCTTCTCCACAATTCTTTTGGCAAAAAATCTGTCTAAAATGTAAACCAGACCACACCACTCCTTGTTAGAACAATTTCCTTAGCATCCGTAACTTAATGAATAAAGAATAACTCCCTTCACATGAGTATGTCCCAACTGCATACACACAGACCCAGCCTCCTACTGAGCATGCTTTTGTTGGTCTCATCTCTGTGTTTCTTGCATGTGTCATATCCTTCTTATAGAATCAACTTTCTTGCCCTCAAATAACTAACTTCTGCTTGTTCCAGTCTATCTGTACAAAAAGTTACACCTCTTATAAATGTTAGTTTCTTCTTACTCTTTTCACATACATAGTTAAATACCTCTTTTTCCCATGGTTTCTCTATGATCCTTAAATATCCTGATCATGATGTTATCTAAACATTAACAAAACTTTTCCTATACTCTTTGATGTTTCCTAATTGTTTTTCAAAATGTTCGTGCTCCGTCTGCCAGCAATGGAGAAAAACTCAGTGCACCTGGTAACAAAGTAGGCACTCAGTAAGTATAGTTCAGATACATGGACTTACAGATTGTTGAAAGTGTCATGATGTCCTTGACTAATTTAATTTAACATCTTCATATCTTGCTCTACTATAAAACTTCAGCATTCTTGCTTAATATTTCATAAAAAGCTGAACAAAGCAGAATAGGATAAAAAATAATTTGGTGATGAGAAAAAAGTAATCTTGTGACAGAGCAATAAATACAAAAAATACCTGTGTAGTATCTTATTGCATTTGTATATGTATTTATTAAGTAACTGCTTAAAAAAATAAAATCCACTTTGTATGTCTGTGGAAAAGGAGGAAAATAAGAAAGTGAGGGTCTAAGACAAGGGAACAACTGAAGGAATACTTAAACATGCCCCAGGACATGATGCTATTCAGGCAGGAGCTTTGGTTCTCTTTGAGTATCTTAACCATCCAGGATCCTGCTGGTGAAGAAGTTGTCAGGTTCTGCTGTGTTGTGCTCTGAAGCAGAGGGAAGATCATCTTTTACAGATGGATGTTTTGGACATACGGTTCGGGAGGCACCCAGGGCACAAAAATATGTACCAATCAAGGTTTAGAGTGGTGTTATTTTTTTCCTCAAATATATAGTATGGTCATCTTATCAAGATTTTCTTTAATCTAGACCAGTGGTTCTCCAATGTGAGTATGCATCAAACCACCTAGGTTTCTTGTCTAGGTTGTTCAGTCCCTAAATTCAGATCACTGAACACAGGCCCCAGTTGCCAATTTTGTACATCTCAGGGGGAAGCCCAAGAATTTGCTTTTCTAACAAATTCCTAGTTATGCTGATACTGCTTTTCCAGGATCAAGACTGCCACGCTGCAGCCAGGTCTAGCCACAGAACCGTTCAGCTTCAGACATCAAATCAGTTGCTTCTCCCATGATCCCATGTTATTTAAACAAAGTTACAGCCAATCTCTTGTGTCCCAATTTGAAAGTTACCTTCTTCACATGGACTCTGGAAATTCTTTAGGTTCCTTTTTTTTATGGTTTTATCTCTCTGCCTGGGTCCATAGTTCTTAGCCACCTCTCCTAGGAGGACCAAACCTTATTAAGGTCAAGTAAAAGGTTTCATTCATTTGGGTTTTTTTTGACAGTTGGCACAAATCCAGACACTTACAATAAGTCTTTATTGATCAAAATAGGAATATTCTTTGTCAACCTTCCTGCCAGAGACAGACCTGAGCTGACCTACTGTGAGCTCCGCTGACCCACATGCTAACAGGTTCTTTTGACATCAGTCATCTTCAGGGTCTTCACAAACTTACATTTGAGGGTACAATAATACTCTCTAAAGGAAACAAAGAATTAATCAAGAACCAAACTTAAAGTGTTACTGAGGCTTGGATTTCCACTGTACCATTCCCAAAAATACTTACAGAGAACGTCTGCTCCAAACAACAGTTTGATCATTCAATTGCTTTTAAGCAAAGTGTGACTCCTCAATTTCTCACAGGCCTCCTCTCGTGTTTGTGGCTTCAGCCCCTGGGCAACTTTATGAAGATGCTGTATCTATAAAAGCCACTCTCTTGTGGCTGAACACATGAAAAATTGATTGGGGAATCCTACTCCCATGAGCTCTGGTCTGTAGGTACATACAAATTTCCAAAGTAAAAAGAGAGATTTCTGCATCTAAACTGAGGTGAAGTGAAAGACAGTTGTTTCTCCTCACATGTCTGAGAGTTATGCAAATGGATGTATTATTTGTAATAAAAACAAGTATCACCCAGGGACTTGGAAAATGTATCTAAGTGATCCACTAAGAAGACAAACATCATTAGACATATGGCATGACTTCAACATACCTATTAGCTGCATTCTAGAACAATTGTTTTTAAAATCAGTACTTTATAATGATTTATTATTAATTTTTAAGTTTTAGAAATATATTCATACAGGGAAAATATGTCACTTAAGGAAAACAATTATATGGAATCCTGAGTAGTAATTTAAAGTGCACATATTTAAAGGGGGTCAAATAGAAGGTGACATGAGCAGCGGGGACTTTGGGTGAAGCACACGACAAAATGTACAGATGTCCTATTTTAAAGCTGTACACATGAAATTTTTATAATGTTATTAACTACTGTTATCCCAATAATTTTTTAGCAAAAGAAGAAACAATACATTTTATAATGATACTGGATTTCTTGAAAATAATTTTGAACAAGCCACTTAAAAAGATTAATAAATCTATTTTATATATTTTAGAAGAAGATTTTATTTATTTATTTTTAGAGAGAGGGGAAGGGAGGGAGAAAGTGAGAGAAACATTGATGTGAGAGAGATACATTGATAAGCTGCCTCTCACACGCCCCCAACTGGGGACCTGGCCTGCAACCCAGGCATGTGCCTTGACTGGTAATTGAACCAGCAGCCTTTCAGTTCACAGGCCAAGACTCAATACACTGAGTCACACCAGCCTGGGCAATTTTATATTTTAATACTTTATTTTTAATAGTTTTATTCAGAATAATTCGCTTTGTTACAGAATTATTTATTAAACTGATTTGTGCAAATGGTGAAGGTTTATCTAATGATTTATTATACTAAGAAAAACGTTCTTGCACCTATAATAAAATAGTTACAAACATTTTTTAAAGTACATACATTTAATTAGACTGTAGTAAGTCAAGGTTACAACTTTTTATTCTATAGTTATCATCAAAATAATAGTAAAAAAAGTTTGCATAAAATTAGATTAATCAAAAATAAGATAATAAACTAGGAAAATGGAAGGTAAAACAGATAAATTAAAAATACAAATCATAAGATGGTACCTATGAAGCAATCAGAAGTTGTATTATGTAAATAGGCCAAGTGTTCCAAGTAAGAGACAAAGGCTACCAGATTGAATATATCCATGTTGCTTACAAAAGATACACTTTAAATATAAACACCTGGAATAGCTGAAAATAAAAATATAGGAAAAAAATATGATGGAAAGACTAACTAGGGAAATATCAGGTAGCTACTCTAGTCTGATTAATGCAAACATGAGGGCATGAAGCTTGTCTCAATATACAGAGAGACACCTCATAATGATGATATGATCATAAAAACTTTAGGGCTATTAAGTCTGCATGCCCTTAAATGAAACATGGTTAAAATTATTAAAGCTAATAGTGGAATCTTAATTCACCAGAAAGTGCTTCCCCATGTGCCCCAGAACAAAACTGTAGACAAGTGAGAAAAACTTTTTTAAAATCCTGAACAGGAGCAGAGGTTTTCCTCCCAGGTGTTAGCAGGTACTTCTTTGTCATTGGTGGAATTTAAACAAATCTTGAATGTCTATCTACCCAATATTCCATGCTCTAGTTTCTCTTCCAGTCATATAAACCTTTCACCTTTTACTCAATGTTCTTTAGTGGGAACTCCAAGAGGACAAAAGACTTGAAGACTCAAAATCACTATTGATATGGAATTCTAGGTATCCAGAAATAATAAAAGTATGGCCAATGTGGACAATCCACCAAGTATTTTTGTATGCTTCAAGAAGTAAATTGTAGAGAACTGAGCTATTCCAATTAAAAAAAAATGAAATAGGGCCACAGTTACCAATGAAAATTAATCTCAGGAAAAAATTGGTCAATATCTGAGTCTCCACCATTTTCAGGGAATGATTAGGATGGGAACTACAAAAAGAATGGATTTATCTTTGTTCACATAACTTACCAATCCAAAGGCCTGGATGCCATAGGGAACTATGTTGTCACCAGCACAGGATATAAAGATTAATGCAAGAGGAATGAAAATAGGCTAAAAAAAGTAAATTTAAGTATATCTAAAATAACAGGGAGAAAGTGGGGATGCAGGCTATGTCTGAAATCTAATGGAAAATTTGGGTAGGATCATATGAAGTCAGAAGTTGGTAAAGAGCATCTGAAAAAATTAAAAACAAAACCCTCTTACTTAAAGCACACCCAGTGTTCCTAATTCTAAAAATATATCCTAAGAATCTCAAAATACCAATTCAAAAGAATATATGCACCCCTACATTCATAGCAGCACTATTTACAGTAGCTAAGATCTGGAAACAGCTGAAGTGCCCATCAGTAGATGAGTGGATTGAAAAAACTGTGGTATATTTACACAATAGAATGCTACACAGCTGTAAAAAAGAAGGAAATCTTACCTTTTGTGACATCATTATGACCTTGATATCATTATGCTAAGTGAAATAAGCCAGTTAGAGAAAGACAAATATTATACAATCTCATATATGGAGCCTAATGAACAAAATAAACTAACAAACAAAATAGAAACAGAAGCACGGGTACATGAAACAGACTGACAGGTGTCAGAGGGGAGGTGGGAAGGCAGGACTGGATAAAAGAAGATGAAGGGATTATCCAAAAAACATATATACATAACACACACACAGACAACAGTGTGATAGTGGCCAGAAGGAAAGGGGGTGAAGGCTGGGTAGAGGTGGGCAAAGTGTAGGGGGAATGGGGACAACAAAAAAGCATATACACCATCAAGTCATCTTAAAATTTATTTTAAATTATTCTCAAAAAAGAAAAGAGCTACAGGAAATTTATATTACAGAGAAGTATCATGAGAAAAATCTATCAACAGGATCTGGCAGAACTAGAGGAGGCAATGGATGGCATATGCTAGTCACTCAACTACAAGAATCCAAGTTCTGGAGCCAACTTTCTATATGTCCACAAAAGACCCATTCATGACGCAAAACCAATTTGATCTGTAGATTGTATCTCAAGTAGAACCAAGAGATCTCATACATATCTAAATATTAATTGAGTAAATTGAGAAGGATTAAAAGTGATTAGACTACCACTTATTCCTTATTTTGGAAACAATAGTACTCTAATTAAGCTCCTGTGATTATGGTTTGACAAGTCCCTTTCACAGAGATGAAGCCAGGAGAACCTTCCAGGTAACTCCAGAATGCAAAAAAGGCAGTGCAATAGAAAACAGGAGGCAAAATATGGATTTCTCCATAATTAACTGAAACACTGGGGAGAGAGAAATCCATACTTATTTCTGGGTAATCATTTAAAATTTTCTATGCATCATGAAAATTATTCCCCATTATCAGCTTCTGTTCCCAAAGTCAAATCTCACTTATTTTAGTTCCTACAGACTCCTCAGCAATTTCTGAATTCCTTGCTTGATCTCCTTGGTTCTCACACCATAAACAATGGGGTTCAGAGCTGGGGGGATCAGGTGGTGCAGGATGTTGAGCAGGATGGGGACATCTGGGGGGATTCTCTTCCTGGCCAGGTTGGTGATGACCAGAACCAGCAGGACTGTGCTGAAGAAGAGGATGAGGATGAAGTGAGAAGCACAGGTGCTCAGGGCCTTGGCTGCAGCACCCTCAGCCTTGATCCTTAGCACAGCTTTCAGGATGAAGGAGTAGGAGAGAACAATAAGGATGAGATCAGAGC
>PVKM010026459.1:0-19334 GCA_004027735.1 Carollia perspicillata | reverse complement strand
CCTGTGATTTGAATTCTAGTCATACATGGTCTATTTTATGCAATAGCAAGAAGGAGAATTGTGTAGCACATGCTTTCTGTGTATCTGAGTTTATTGTATCTCAGAGCAGGAAGGAACATGTCAGGATGTTTCCGTTATATAACTAAGTTATTTGTTTTTGACAAATGTTTAGATAAGTATAACCTCAATCACTGCTATGGCCTAAATGCTCGATCTTCCTTCAAATTCATATGTTGAAGTCTCCCGTAGGGTGGTATTTGGAGGTGAGGCCTTGGGGAGGTAATTAGTGCATGAGGGCGAAGCCCCAATTCTCTCTCTCTCTTCCATTGAGGATGCAGTGAGGGCAGCCATCTGATTGGACGAGGAAGACAGCCTTCACCAGGCAACAAATTAGCTGGTACTTTGATCGTGGGCCTCCCATCCTCCAGACTGTGAGAAATAAGTGTGTTCAAGTTACTCAGTCTGTGTCATGTGGTACAGCAGCCTGAGCTGACCAAGACAATTGCCCTAAATATATTTACTACTCTGAATAAAATAATACCTTACAAACATTATTTGTGAAAGATGCCATTGAAGCAATAAAATAAATTAACAAGGATATGTGTTTTCTTAATATCCACTGTGTGCTTTTTAACTGAAAGTCTGTTATTCTGTTATTCTCAACATTATTGTGATGGTTCTCTCTTCCTTTGGAGCCAGAATCATCGATGTGAGACCCCTGTAGAGCTTGGTCTGGGACATCGTTGCAACAGCGGTGGCCAACTGACACCTTGGCTCATGTCCTGCTGCATTTTCTGCTTCTCAAATAAGAGGTCTGCATCTTGCCTGATCCATCTCAACATCAAGCTCTCAGTTACTTGTGACACAAACATGCTATCTAACACATCTTGAAATTGTAAGGTCCAATAGAAACGTACCCATATCCCTTCTTTCATATTCTCACTCTTCCTATACTATTTTCATTCCCTTTGCCTACCATACACATAGTTCATTGGAGCATCATCCCGTACACCCAAAGGTTGCGGGTCTGATTCCCAGTCAGAGCACATACCTACGCTGCAAATTTGATCCAAGGCTCAGGCAGGTACCTGAGACAACCAATTGATGTTTCTCTCTCTCTCCCACCCCCTCTCTCTCCTCCCACCCCATCTCTTTATCCTCTCATCAATAAACACGTTCTCAGGTAACAACTTGTTAAAAAGAAAATCACAAAATCTTTCTCCTCTTTCAACTTCTCGAAGGCAACATTTTCATTCTGCTACCTCAACTTCTGCCGGATTTGACGCTCTTCCCACTTGGAACGACTTTCCTGGTATCCCTCCTCCTGCCTGGGTTGCTGTGTTCTTCTCTGCCTCTTCCTTCTTTTCCCCCAGAGTCACCGTGTTGCACAGCTGCAGGGGCACCGCTCTCAGCACAGCGCAGAGCTGTGCAGCGCGCAGCCTACAGAACCCACAGTCCAGACTCGCGTTTACATTTTTGTGTCTTTGACCCTGGGGCTTTCCGGGGTCAAAAGACCCTGCAACCCTCCTCATTCGACAAGGCACCTGCTGGGAAATCTCGTTTCCTCCCTTCAACACAGTGCACACTCTTACCCCACGACTCCCAGAACTACATCCCTTGCCTATATTTCTGAGCCACCACACTCTCCACTAGGATGTCTGAGTGAAACTCAACACATTTTCTCTATTTTTTACACTTTTCCCTCCTTTTTGGCACTCATTTCCACTATTTGCATTTCCCATCCATATGGCAAACCAAGGCATTCACCATCCTTTCTTCCCCAACAAATGCAAAACAGACTGGTCTTTCTTGCCCCAGACCCATACTTCAAATTTTTATGTGGGCACTAGCTCTCAAACAAGAGCGGCGACCATGGCTTTGCTGTCTCATTGTAACTACCTCCTCAAAATCTGTTATTGTGCAAAATTTTCCTTCATCTCGTTTATAGAATCTACAGCAGGGATTGAAATGCAGAGATCCGTGTACAAAACACTGTTCTATTTTACTAACTTAATCAGCTTCCCCCACCTAAGTACAGGCTGTTGTAGGAACTGCAGAGACAAGACCAACACAGATGCTGGCATCGCTGAGGCAATTGTTCATCCCCATTGTGCACATGAGGCTTCTGAAGCACAGAGATGGGGATGCTAAAGATCACCTCTTCAGTGGAGCCAAGTTCTGAAATCTGGAAAGGCAGGCCTGTTATTCCTTAACATTTGCAATCTGGCTTCTGTTCCCATCTCGCCGCTGAAGCTGCGTTTGCTATGCCATCCACCACCCTGATTACCAGGCTGTCTCTCCTAGTCCAAGCTGTGCTCAGGTGCACCTGGGTCAGACCTCACTCTAGGAAACATCCTGCTCCCCACCTGCCCCCACCCTTGGCCTTCACAGACTGATCCTTTCAGATCTCATTTGTGGGCTCACTTTCTCTGTTTCAAAGGTGTGTTCCTAGAGATGGCGTTGTGGAGAACAAAGAAAGCTGCATGAGCATAAGGAGTTAGTGTTAAGAAAATAAGGTTAGAAAAGCCATTACTGCATAACCACCCTAGGCTTGTGTTCCAAGAAGTTAAGAAAGGCAGCGCTGACCTAGCAGATAGCCACCTGGACAGTTGCCCAGGTGAAAAGTTTTAACCCTGCCCCAGCCCTTGAGCACAGGCTGAGCACAAGCTTCCCCGACCAATTACTAATGAGAGCACGAGCCTAGCAGGAGTTTCCCAGCCAATGGCCAACTGCCACATCTGCTTCTGTAAAAGTGCCTGCTTGCTCACTTCTATAAAAGAACCTAGCTGTGAGCGTTAAGGTGTGACTCTCATTTGCAGCTCTTAGGAGCACTGTGTCTCCGGACACGTTCGGAGAGTTCGCCTCTGCGCAGGTAAAGCTTTGGCCAATGAAACATCACGTTTGAATCCTGAAAGTTCCTGGACGTTTGTTTCTCGAGTCGGTGTATGCAACAGGCATTCTGGTCCCACTCCCGTCACCCTGCAGCCCCCCAGCACACACTCTATAGTGGAGCTCAGCATCACAGACCCATAGCTCCAGGTTCCTAGAACTGCCTGCTGGATATCTTCAACTGTTTCCCACAGCAAGACCCCAAACCAACATCTCCCAGGTGGAATTCATTGTCTCCTAATCTAATCTTCCTGTAAGCTGGTTTGATTGAAGGATGACTCCCAAATATCAGGATAGAGTCACACCCCGGATAATGGCGTCAACAGTCCTCAGCTTTTACCTCTCTGCACCCCTTGACGGGCCTCTCCTCAATGTCCTTTCACGCATTCCTCTCACTTGGTCTTTGTGCTCGCTCACCTGGCCTTCTGGAACAGCCTTTTCAGGCTCCTCTCAGATAAACACACTGGCTACATCGTGAGTGCAGTGAGGCTGTATGGTGTTGAGACCCCAAGCCTGGGGACATGGTTGACACAGTCCACCCTGACTTGTTAAGTAGGCATAAACAGGAAATGCATTTCCACTTTCAGTTCCACTTCTCTCCCTGACAGGCCAATGACTGGAGAAGGTTTCAGTTTGCATGTAATTCAGCTGGATCCCCTGGTGCTTTGCTTCAGTGGTGCCAAGTGAGGGGAATGTATACATTGCTCAAGCCTGCTCACTACGGCTAAATGATGATTCAAAGCCAACACGTTATGTCAGTTATAAAACAGTTATGAAAAATTATGTTTCAGGGGTCAAAGTAAACCCTGAGGACTAAATTAAAGAAAAAAGAAACCTAGCTAGAACAGACATTAGAAAGAGCTGAAATAATCCTATTTTCTTTTTGAATAAGATGAAATTTTTATCAGTTGGATACATTTTTTTCATGATGAGCTTCAATCATTTTCCCATTGCCTACCGCCAGCTTTTTGCTCTAGTTTTGTATTATTTGGACCACAAAGCCAGCTTTGTACCTAAGGGAAATGCCTTTAAATCTAAATATTTAAAACTTCATACTGTACATACTTGTGAATTTAAAACTTTTAGGGAGATCCTTGATCATCAAAACATCCCTAAGCTTATACATTTTTCTAATGCATTCAAGATGGTTGTCAAAGTATGTTTGATTACAGTCCCAGAGTCCATCTGAGCTTCAATCTCCCCACTCCTGGAAATTCTAAGAACATCACATTTCTTAACCAGCAACTAAGATACTTCAAGTACACCCTAATGATCCTGGGATAAAATGGAACCGCTAAAGCTAAGCAGTGCTTCTGATTGTCTGACAGGCTCCCTAGCAATGCAGTGTTCATTACCAGAAAATTCTCATATGCTAGTTCTGATTCTGAAAGATTTGATTAACTACGCAATGTGAAGAATTAGAGTTTCTAAATGGCAGGGGGCTATTTAGTGAATTATATTTGCTTTGAATACATCATGATATCGTTATAGATAGAATCAAATTAATATGGGGGGGTAGTTTTGCATTTTTCTAAAGTTAAAAGCAGATTAACCGTAATCAAGGTTTATGTATAGCGAAGTTTTCTATGGTTAAGTATTTTCTGTATTAAGGTTAAAATTAAAAAAAAACATGTCAAGAAAAAATAAAGGAAAGTATAACAATACTAATTAATCTTTAGAGTGTTAAATATGCTATTTACATTTCCACTCTTATAGGGACAATACACATGTATGAGGTCTGTCCAGATAGTATCCATCCCTATAATATGAAAAATAGAGACATTTACTGCAAAAGATACAAGATACAAGAAACATTGTACATAAGACAATAACACCTCAGTCCCCTTCAGAGTAGGCACCTTGGGACCTCGCACAGTTCTCCCACTTGCCATCAGCTACCCCATTGTATTTTCCTGAATCTCATCCAAGGTCTGAGATCTCTTCCCTTTCAAAGGTCATTGTAGTTTTGGGAAAAGCCAGAAGTTGCAGGTGCCAAATCTGGGCTGTAGGGGAGCTGAGTCACCTGGGTTATTTGATGTTTTGCCAAAAAACTGCATGAGATTTGATGCGTTAGTGGGTGCATTGTCATGACGAAGCTGCCAATCACCAGTTCCCCATAGCTGTGGCCTCCTGAATCATCTGAATAGTTTCCACGGAGGAATGTTCAACTTCACACAAAATTTGATACAGATGTGTTGCTCTACTCACTCAAATTTTTTGAATGTGACAGCCACACTTTATACATGCTCATTCAATGGTGTCTACCACCCCCACTGACTAGTACAGTGAAGTCATCATTGTTCACACATGTGCACTCTAGTTCACTATCTTTGGCTACCAGGTTACATCAATGTCATGTGGGCCTGTTCTTGTTACAGTAACAGTGGCTGGACTTTTTCCAGATTGACCTTGATGTTCAAGTTTGGTTTAACAAAAACTCTCAATTTTGCTGAAATTTTGCCAGACTCTATTTGCCTTTCAAAGGTTGATTGGCCTTTTCTTTTTTCCATTTTTTTTAAATCTTAATGCAATTAGTTGTGGTTCTTCATGATTTTGCTTACCTGATAAGGATTTTTGGTTCATAAGAAGTATAGGATCAATTTGTATAGACTCTACATATATTTCTCAGCTTTATACCATCTTTCTAATAGAGGTCACAAACTGAAGGTCCTGGGCCTTTCACTTTAAAAGAAATTTAATGAGCTGCTAATATTTAAAAGTTATTTTTTAAATTTTTTGTATCCATAGTTTCACAAAAAAATTGGCAAGCATATTAACAATGGGCCCAGATTTCTGCAGGGCAGCAATCAACTCAGTAGCTGACTAGCCCATGAGGCTAAAATGCCTCCTTGTCCTCATTGTCCCTCAACTGCCAAGCTCAAGGTCAGTTGTCCATCATTCCATTAACACAGTAGTTTGGCTTCCATCTACCCAGGTTCCCTTAAATTACTCACTAGCCATTTCCTGTGGTATTTGAGTTTGTAGCTTTGGTTCTTAGTTATAAATATAATAATAATAGTGAACACTTTCATAGTGCTTAGTAGAACCAGACAACTTCCTAAGTTCATAACATGCATTAACTCATTTACTCTTCAAAATAAATAGGGTAAACACTCTTAGTACCCAGCTTTATAGATTAGGAAACTGAGATACCAAAAAATTGAGAAATCTTTCAAGACCCCACACATTTTGTCTGTAGGACCATCAGGCGCACAGACTGGCATTAGGTTTTATTTCTCCATGATGACATTGACAATGTCCCTCCAAGTCTGTTCATTACCTCTGTAAGAGAGTGTCTACTGAGTGCTATTTTTTTCTTTGAAATACCTAAAATGCAAAATCTTAGCCCACATTAGACCTTAGATAGGATTTCACTTTATTTAAGTCCATGGCACTTGATTAGACAAGCTGTCTCATCTCTAAGGCTTTGTTGCTCTCTTCCAGAAACTATTATTACAAAACGAGAAAGAGTGTTTACTAGTATGAAGGCCCCTCCAGGGCTGTGCTATGACAATGCAAAGCAATGGTCAAAGGTTCAAGAAACTGTCTTGTTAGTTTTCAGAGAGACTTTTTATATTTTCAAGCATAAAAATTAACCAACTTCTTAATAAAAATTACGAGGAAGTTGATGGACCATATGTATGTCATTTTCTATGCAACTATGAACCCACGAACTTTAACTTCTCATTACCATGATAAATCCTCATTTTATGATTATGACCAAAACTATACAGTGCTGATCTTCTTATCATCTCATACCTCAAAGTTCCAGGAGCCCAAGGCTATCTTCCTCGGCCCCAAAATGGACTTGAGAGAATGAAAGCAATTCTCTTGTGACTCGGACTCTGACCAGCAGTGTCTGAGGTGTTATGGATGTGATGAACAAATTTACATGAACTGCAGAGTCCTGTGGAGAAAAGGGATGGCACGGCCACTCTCTGAGTAAGAGAATGTCCTGACCCTTGCCTGGACAGGCTTTTATTGCTTTCTGGGAGCATTGCATCAAAGAAGTTCTCATTCATTACACTCAGGTTCACTTTAGGTGATTACTTCTTATAGATAACAAAAAAAAGGATGTTGCAAATACAAGGGGAAAAGTGGTTGAACTGGTTACAAGTCATCCTTGGGAGGTTTAGCACAGACTTTAGGAAGTTACTTCAAAGATACCCAATAAACATTTGCTGCCTTAACTCAGGGTGAGGGAGTTTTAGCAAAAGCAAGTCTCAAAGCAGCCTAGATACAATGCAGGCCTGGTTCTCCACAGGAAAGCTGATCTGTAGGCTTGGCTCCTGTGTGCCACCTTGCACCTGTCATTTTCCTGACAGGGCTGAGCTACATTTGCCATTGCCAGGCAGACAGGTCCCCTATCTTCTTGTCCACGGACATGACATAATGTGCAAAAGCTTTATCTTGGAGCATGAACCCTATGACTCAGCATATCCCCTTGGCATTTTTACTCTTTTTCTCTGATGGGTAAAGCTTGAAAATTATGATAGTAAAAATTTTCACTTCATACATTTTAATTAACTTAATCTAAATGTCTGTTCAATGGTACAGATTTATTATCCCATATTAAAGACGAAGAAGTACTATTTGAACTTATGCCCATTTGCTTCCTAATTCTGGTTTACTCTACCATCCCATAATGCCTCCTAGGCAATGACAAGTTTTTAGTCATTGCTCAGTAAGGCTTCTCTGTACCCACTGTTCTACTGGACCACTGGGGGGTCTGCTTTGGGAAACCAATATTGTTTCATGGGCTACCAGGGGTGTCCAACCTTTTGGTGTCTCTGGGCCACACTGGAAAGTTGTCT
The DNA here is from genome assembly GCA_004027735.1 of Carollia perspicillata. Lineage (NCBI taxonomy): Eukaryota > Metazoa > Chordata > Mammalia > Chiroptera > Phyllostomidae > Carollia > Carollia perspicillata. The sequence goes on along the minus strand of PVKM010026459.1, from coordinate 11,631 downwards.
TGTCTTGTTAGTGTCAATAAATACATTGACACTAATGGAAACTGATAAGCAAAAAAAAAGGTTTTAAGTAAATTTACAATTTTGTGTTGGGCTGCATTCATAGCCATCCTGGGCCACATGTGGCCAGTGGGCCACGGATTGGACACCCCTGGTACAGGCTGAGGACATCAACAGACTGGGAGGCACACAGAGGACAAAGTCCAACAATGCACAGAGGAAATGCAATTTGCTACACATGATAAAATCAGAATCAGTCTCCAAACTTAAATTAGTTCTTTCTAAATGGGACAGAGATACATGCTGACCCTACTAAGACTTTGAAAGATTTGGGAGGAGAGAATGAAAGGGAGTAAATTGAGAACCTATTCAAGAAAGTTATTGAGAGAAAAATAAAGATCAACATTTTTCAACGGTGAGCTCTGGAAGATGTCAGAAAACAGAACCTCACCTAGAGGAAATATATTTATTTCAAATTATCATTGCACTCTAACAGGGCAGAAACACGAAGTTGCTTGAAAAGTGAAAAATCTCTTCCAATCACGCAAGCAGGGAGAGCACCAGGAATCCTAGTTAAAAGAATGGCGCTGAGTCTCAGCAGAGCTAAAGGTCGCACTGCTGAACCGGTAGCTGCGTGTATTTATAGGACTGTGGGGCACCTGATGAATGTAATCCAGCATCAAGTGCATTTAGCAGAAGGTGCTTTTCACGCAAAGGCACCGACTGGGGTGGGGAAACACTGGCAGGCACCACACGGACAGGAGAAAGCAAGTGGTGCAACACAGGGATCTGGGCTCCATCGCTGCTGCAGCCCAGCAGCAAGAGGAAGAGCAGCCGCAGTGGTAGTGGCGGTGGTTGCTACTGGGCTGAGCCGAGCTCGAAACCCGAGCTAGTGCGTCCCGCTGGGAAAACGCATTCCTTCCCCAATCCAGGATCACATTGCAGGGCCGAGGGCACCAGGTGGCTCTAGGGGGCGCTGGACTCCCGGAGATCAGGAGAAGCTTGTCAGTGCAAAGCCTGTTTTCTGAAACACTGGTGCTGGTTAAGCAGCATAATGCAAATAGAAACCTTTCCAAATTTGCTTTCACTGCACATTTTATGGAATCCCGACCTCTTAGCCCCTAGCTGTCCTTTTGAAGCTCAAGTTGATTAATTACTTATTGAATCCATGAGAATAGGTGTTCTTCTTTTTATCTGGTAACATTACCAAATCCTAAATGGCAGGCAGAGTTCTAATTAGTTGAATTAGGGACACATATGTGTTCCCTATTCCAAAGTATGCTCTCAAAAAATGCTTTCATTCCCTCCTATATATTCTACTCGTGAAGCCCAAAGCATTCCACTCATGTAGGATTCAAAACGGATACATCTAATTTCTTCTTTTAATGTTTAAAACTATGTTTAAACCACCAACTCATACACCTACATGTAGAGGAAATAAACGGATAGACAAACGTGTGTTAAGTATACAAAGTAGAGCCAAGCCAAGCCACCTCTGGAATTGAGGGTAGGACCGCTGGCCTGAGTCTCTAGTTTTTCAAGAATAGCTTTGGCGACATTTCACTGAGGGAAGAGGCCCCTCTTTTGAGGACACACTGGTGAAAATAGCAGATTTCTTCAGTAAATATACCTTGCAATTAAAAGCATATTTTTGGTCACCGTGCAAGGAGATATTTAAGATATGTTTATGGTTTTATCTTTAAAAACTAAAATTTTCAATCCAATCTTATCCTAAACTGGCATTTCAAGAAATGCAAAAGGAGTAGAACAATGAATTAAAACTTGGATGGTCCAGTTTAGACAAAATCCCAAATGAGCAGACTGGGAGACGAATCTACTGAGTGGAGAGCTAGTTTGTCAAACTTTATCAGCCTTATAAGAAAAATAAATTAATTGAACTATCTCCAGCAATTTTCCTCTCCCTTCACATTCTACTTCATTCTGTAGGTGAATACTGCCCTCTTTTGGCAACATGTTCAAACTTAAATATGTGTGGGTTTTTGATTAAAATATGAAAATCATAAGAAAAAAAGTCAATTTCCATGAACAAGAATGATTTATTTTAAAATAAATTAAACTTTAAGTATTCTTGACACTGTTCCTGTCTTTTATTGTCTAAGTACTGTACAGCAATAAACCAATACCACCCCTACAATCACGATGGACGCCCTCTCCTGTCTCTGCAGTTTGGACGGACTGGGACGAGATGTCCAAATTGGTGTTTACATTTTCAGTTTGAAATACAATAAAGTTTGTATTCATAAAGCATTTTCCCAAAGCACTTTCTACTTTAGGAACATAAGCTGACATTGAATGAGGAAAAAAAAAGATCATCTCACTGACGGTGGGTATAAATAGAGTAAGAAGTACAGGGTACAGAGAACTGCGCTCATAGCACAGCTGCTGTGGAGACTGTAGGTTCTTTCCGCAACGCCTTAGGACAACTCTCCCACAGAAAGCCATTCGTGTGCTAGATAAGATATTATAAACATTTTTAAATGTGTAAACGTGCTGAGTGAGGAAGTTAGTAAAAAATATACAAGGAGTCGAAAAATGAAGTGAAAGTGAGAAGCCAGCAAGTTTAAGTAAACACTAAAGTCTGGTTTAGAATATTTACTTAACCAAGTAAAATTAACTTCAGATTTCGGGGTAGCAGAGATACAGGAAGGAGAAGAAAAACCTCTTTCCTAATTGCAGAGTCTTAATTGGCAAATCTGTATTTCCATCAAGTTCCTTAAGAATGAGTTAAAAATAACCCACCTTACCCTTCCTCACAACCACCTGGAGAAATGCAAGGGAAACTGCCTATTTCAAAATTTGCTGTAAGGGAGTGAAATCTCCTGGGAGATGCAATATCCCCAAATTAGTTATCACAAGAAGTTTCAGGCCACTTTACCTGAGTGGTGTGTAAACCTTAAACCAAGGATTTAAAGAGGTCACGAGCTAGTAGTGCTTCTGGCGAAAGTGACCCAGGCCTCTAGTAGTCCTCACAGACCCAGTTCTGCAGTACAAGCTCTGTCCAAACCCACAAAATATAAGAGAAACAGAGTTATGAAAGCTAGCCATTGGAAACACCTTACAGAGCTCTATATGTTTTGACAATTGAATGTATTAGTAATGAGCAGAAAATTATAAAAACCAATCAAGCAGATTTGAAAAAGCAGAATTAGAAAAGGCCAGATGGCAAAAGTCAAATGCCATATGATCTCACCTATAAGTGGACCCTAAGGAACAAAACCAACAAATGAGGAAAACAGAACCAGAGACATGGAAGTAAGGAACAAACTGACAGTGACCAGAGGGGAGGGAGCAGGGGAATAACAGGGGAAAGAAGGGGAAGGGTCTAGTCAAGCAACATGTATAAAGGACCCATGGTAATGGACAACAGGGTGGGGACTGACAGGGAGCATGGGCTGGAGGAAGAGGGGTGGGGCAGGAGATAGCAAAGGGGAAAAATGGAAACAACTGTAATTGATGAAAAAAAAGAAATGAAAATGTAACAGTCATTAACATTCAATGTAAGCGTTTAACAGCAAATTTAAAGCAATCGAAGGGAGAATTAGTGATTGAAAGATATGCAAAGTCTGCCAGAAAATGTCCACCCAATGTTTTTTAAAATGTATTTTATTGATTATACTATTACAGTTGTCCCATTGTTTTCTCCCTTTTATTCCTCTCCACCCTGCACACCCCCACCATGATTCCTCCAACTTAGTTGATGTCCGTGGGTCATACATATAAGGTCTTGGGCTTCTCCACTTCCCATACTATTCTTAACCTCCTCCTGTCTAATTTGTACCTACATTTATGCTTCTTGTTCCTTGTACCTTTTCCCCCTTTCTCCCCACTCACCCTCCCCGCTGATAACCCTCCATCGTGATCTCCATTTCTGTGAATCTGTTCCTGTTCCAGTTGTTTGCTTAGTTTGTTTTTGTTTTGGGGGGTTTTGGTTGTTGATAGTTGTGAGTTTGTTGTCATTTTACTGTTCATATTTTTTATCTTTTTCTTAGATAAATCTCTCTAACATTTCACATAATAAGGGCTTGGTGATGATGAACTCCTTTAACTCGACCTTATCTGGAAAATGCTTTATCTGCCCTTCCATTCTAAATGAAAGCTTTGCTGGATAGAGCAATCTTGGATGTAGGTCCTTGTCGTTCATGACTTGGAATACTTCTTTCCAGACCCTTCTTGACTGCAAGGTTTCTTTTGAGAAATCAGCTGACAGTCTGATGGGAACTCCTTTGTAGGTAACTGTCTCCTTTTCTCTTGTTGTTTTTAAGATTCTCTCTTTATCTTTAACCTTGGGTAATGTAATTATGATGTGCCTTGAGGAGTGCTTCCTTGGATCCAAATTCTTTGGGACTCTGTGAGCTTCCTGTACTTCCTGGAAATCTATTTCCTTTGCCAGGTTGGGGAACTTCTCCTTCATGATGTTTTCAAATAAGTTTTCCATTTCTCGCTCTTCCTCTTCTATTTCTGGCACCCCTATGATTCCAATGTTGGAATATTTAAGGTTATCCCAGAGGTTCCTAAACCTCTCCTCATTGTTTTGAATTCTTGTTTCTTCATTCTGTTCTGGTTAAACATTTATTTCTTCTTTCTGGTCCAAACTGCTGATTTGAGTCCCAGGTTCCTTGCCTTCACTGTTAGTTCTCTGTACATTTTTCATTATTTCAGCTGTTCATAACCCTCACTTTTTCCTCTATTTTGTGACCATATCAACCATTTCTGTGAGCATCCTGATTACCAGTGTCTTGAACTCTGCATCTGATAGGTTGGCTATCTCTTCATCACTTAATTGTATTTTTTATGGAGCTTTGATCTGTTCTTTCATTTGGGCCATATTTTTGTTTTGGTGCACCTGTTATGTAGTAAGGGGTGGAGCCTATGTATTTGCCAGGGCAAGGTAACCCACTTTCCTACGTTGTGGTGCTAAAAGTGGGGGAGAGGTCTGAGAGGGAACAATACCACTTGCTCTGCTCTCCACTGTTTTTCAGTCAATTCCGCCACTACTCACAATCAAATTGGGCCCTTCTGGTGCTGATTCCCAGGTGGGTGGTTTTGTGTATGTTTTAGGACCCTACGGCTCTCTCCAGTGAACTCTCCTGTGAGGTTGGGAGTTCATCCCACTGCTGCAACCCCCACAGATTTTTTCAGTCAGAGATTTTGAGGCTTTACTTCCCTGCACTGGAACCCTGGGTTGTGCAGCCTGTCTCACTCCCCAGTTGTTCCTCCCAGTTTATCCATACACAAATGTGGGACTGTCCACTCCACCAGCCACTGCCTTTCCAAAAGTCCTTCCTCCCGGGCCATCTAACTCTACCCCTCCTACCAATCTGGATGAATATTTCTTCTTTAACTCCATGGTTGTCAGACTTCCATAAGGTTTGGTTTTCTGGTAGCTCTGGTTATTTTTTGTTTTTAAATTGGTTGTTGTCCTTTTCATTGTGCGAGGAGGCAAATTGTATCTACCTACACCTCCATCTTGGCCTCAACCATTGTTAATATACCAAGAATCGTTTACATGACATTGATGTAACCTGGCAGCCAAGGAGAGTGCACTACAATGCACATCTGTAAACAATGATGACTTCATTGTATGAGTCACTAGGGGTGGTAAATGCCACTGAGTGAGCATGTGTACTGTGTGGCCATTGCATTCAAAATGACTGCGCGAGTAGAGCAACAAATCTACATCAAATTTTACATTAAGTTGAATATTCCTCCACATAAACTATTAGGATGATTGAGAAGGCCACAGCTATGGGGAACTGGTGATTGGCAGACTCATCATGACAATATGCCCACTTACACATCACATTTTATGCAGAGTTTTCTGGCAAAACATCAAATCACCCAAATGACTCAGTCCCCCTATAGCCCAGATTTGGTGTCCTGCAACTTCTGGCTTTTCATAAAACTACAATCACATTTGAAAGGGAAGAGATCTCAGACCTTTGATGAGATTCAGGAAAATGTGACAGGACAGCGGATGGCGATTGGGAGAACTGTGTGAGGACCCAAGGTGCCTACTTTGAAGGGGATTGAGGCATCATTGTTCTATGTACAATGTTTCTTGTATTTTGTATCTTCTTCAACAAATGTCTGTATTGTTCATATTATAAGGATGGATAAATTCTGGATAGATCTCATTGTATTTGAACAAATTATTTAGAATTCAATACTGAGAGACAAAAATGTTGAGGCAATATTTGTAAGGGGGAAAAAGGCCAAGAATTTCCAGAATTGCTGAAAGAGACCAACCTGCACTGATACAAGAAAAATAAAATAGTGAGATAAATTTTAAAAAATCATATCTAGGCACAATATACCAAACTATAGATAATTAACAATTCCTAAACATGAATATTAACAATGTCAGGACAAATTCTTTAAAGCAGAGATAAAACACAGATAACCTTCAAAGGAATGGCTCTCTGTTGAGTTGACTTTTCCAGCTATAATGAAAGCCAAAATGTAAACAAGTAACTCCATTTTTAAAGAGAATACTGTGTATCTAAAAGTATGTACCAGTGGAGATATTTTTCAGACAGACAAAACTAAAAGTTAACTACAAACAGTCTTCCATTTAAAAATATTCAAAAGGATGTACTACAGGCAAAAGATTATTGAGACGATACATGATTAAAGAAGGAATAATGAGCAGGAAAAAGTATAAATATGAGAGTAAAGCTAATCAAGCAATGGTTTGATAAATAGTAGTAATGATGCATTACAGGGGCTTAAAAATTAGAAGTAAAACACATGATTCACAAACAAATAATTTTGAGGTAATGACTTCAGGAGTCAAGTGTTCTAACTTAGGAAGAAGAAGGAGTGTGAACAACTTTAGACTTGGATAAGTTGGGTGAATGTATTAAAATGTTGAGAATAACCAATAAAATAACAAAAAAAGAGTAATGACCAAAAAAAGGGAGAAAAAAAATCAATCCTTTAAAAAGAATAGAAAACAAAAATGGAAAAAGTATATAACAAAATATGATTCTGTAGTAACATTAAAAATGGTGTATATGAATATAATGCTTCAAGGAAAATTTAAACTGTCAAAAATGTTTTAAGAAACTCAGCTATGCCATTAATAAGAAACACATCTAAAACATAAGGATATAGAAAAGGTTGAAAATAAACATAGATAAAGATACAGTAGATGACTACTAACCATATGAAAACTACAGTAAGCAAAGAATATAAAGAGAGTTTCTACATGTCAAAGGTTCAAATCACCAAAGAAAACCTAAAGTATAATATCACTACATCAAAATAAACAGAGCAAAAATTGAAAGAACTACAAAAAATTGACTTTCTATCTTCAAAGCAAGAGATTTTGCTAAAAATTCATATAGTTTAAGCACACACACACAGAGAAGATGTTCAGAACACATTAGATTTAAAAATATAATTAAAAACTTGATTCAGCTAACATTTATAGAACATTACACTGAACTGTAGGATATTTATACTTTTAAGTATTAAAAAGTATAAATATATACTTTATATATTTATAAAGTATATATTAAAATGGCTATATAGGGACAATAAAACAAGAAATAAGGCTGCTCTTCCTGCTCATCATTTCCACTCAGCACTATACTGGAGGCCCTAACAAACATATCTGGAAAAATAAAATAAAATATAAAGGAAAAGATAAACTGTCTTTATTTAAAGGTGACTTGATTGTCCATGTAGGAAACTTACAAGAAATATAAGACAGTGTTAGATTTAAGTAATGTATAAAAATCAATAAAAGAGAATATTTTAATAAGTACAAAGCATTGAAAAATACAAATAAATCTAACAAAATATATTAGAGGCAAAATTGTATAACTTTAATAAGATATTTAATAAGACTTAAATAAAAGCATAGTAGTACCATATTAATAGATTGTAGAACTCCATATCATAAACATGTTAACTGGCACACAAATTGATCTATAAACTCAATATTATTCCAAAGGAAACCCCAAAATGATTATATGTGTGTTTAATCGAGAAGTTGACTCTAAAATTTCTATCAAAGTCTAATGGTCCAAAAATAGCCAAGAAATCCCTGAAATATAAATTGAAGGGACTTGTCTAACTAAATCCAGATATATTATAAACTTACAGTACATAAGATAGTATAGTGTTAGCACAGGAATCCATAAATTGACTAATATAAAGAAAGCCTAAATGTATAGAGTACAAATATATGAAAACTTAATTTACAACAATGTTAATACTGAGGATCAGAGGGAGAAAACAGAACTTTTTCAAAAAATGGTGCTAACAATTTACAATAGCCAAGAGCTGGAAGAAACGTTAAGTTCCCATCAGTAAATGAGTGGATCAAAAAACTATGGTACATATATACAATGGAATACTACACAGCAGAGAGAAAGAAGGAGCTTCTATCCTTTGTGACAGCATGGATAGGGCTGGAGAGTATTATGCTAAATGAAATAAGCCAGGCAGTGAGGATAAAATACCATATGACCTCACCTTTAACTGGAATATAATCAACAAAAGAAAAAAGCAAACAAAATATAACCAGAGACATTGAAATTAAGAACAGTCTAACAATAACCAGAGGGGAGGGGGGAGGAGACAATGGGGGTAAGGGTTTTCAGGAACTACCATAAAGGACACATGGACAAAACCAAGGAGGAAGGTGGAAGAAAGGGAGGGAGGTGGGTTTAGCTGGGTTTGGGGGGAGTGGTGGGGGAAAAATGCAGACAACTGTAATTGAACAACAATAAAATAATTTTTAAAAATGGTGCAAAAACAATTGGTCAAAAGTTAAAATTAAAAAAAACTGAACTATTACTTCTCACTGAACACCACAAATTGAGAAAAAGTATCTGTAATACATGTAAGTCACAATGGATTAATACATTCAGACTACAAAAGAAACTCCTACCAGATAATTTTTAAAAGAAACTATAAAATAAAAAATTTACAAAATACTTGAAGTAAAACTTTGCAGAAAGAAAACCCCAAAACAAGAAACACTTCAAAAAATTTTAAAAACACCATTCATAATTCGATAAATGTGATTCAACACAAAAACAAAAGGATAAAAAACACATGATTACATCAATAGATGCAGAAAAACTTTTCATAAAATCCAGCACCAATTTACAACAAAAACTGTCAGCAAAGTGGGAATAGAGGTAACATACCTAAACATAATAAAGGCCATATATGAGAAACCCACAGCCAGCATTGTACTAAATGGGTGAAAACTACAAGTGTTCCTCTTAAGAATGGAAACAAGACAGGGATATCTACTTTCACCTCTCCTGTTCAACATACTACTGGAATTCCTAGCCACAGCAATCAGACAAGAAGAAGAAATAAAATGCATCCAAATTGGAAAGGAGTAAAACTGCCTTTATTTGCATATGACATGATAATGTATATAGAGAACCCCAAAGATTCCATCAAGAAACTACTAGAACTGATCAATGAATTCAGCAAAGTAGGATACAAAATTAATATTCAGAAATCAGTTGCATTTTTATATGCCAATAATGAATTAACAGAAGTGGAAATTAAGGAAACAATCCCATTCACAATTGCTTCAAAAAGAATAAAATACCTAGGAATAAACCTAACCAAGTATATAAAAGACCTGTACTCAGAAAATTATGACACTGAAGGAAGAAAATGAAGAAGATACAAATAAGTGGAAGCACATACTGTGTTTATGGACAGGCCAAATTAACATCATTAAAGTGCTCATACTTCCCAAAGCAATCTATAGATTCAATGCAATTCCTATTAAGATTCCAATGATATACTTCACAGAATTAAAACAAATATTTCTAACATTTATATGGAACCACAAAAGGCCTCACATAGTAACAGCTATCCTGAGAAGAAGAACAAAGTTGAAGGAATCATGTTACCTAATATTAAACTATATTATAAGGCTATAGTAATCAAAACAGTCTGGTACTGGCATAAAAACAGACACATAGATCAATGATACAGAATAGAGAGCAGAGAAATAAATCCATACCTATATAGTTAATAGTGAACAGAGGAAGCAAGCACATACAATGGGCTAAAGATATTTTATTCAATAAATAGTGTTGAGAAAATTGGACAAATACATGCAGAAAAATGAAGCTAGATCACCTTATTACACCACACGCAAGGATAAATTCAAAATGGATCAAAGACAATTGTTAGGCCCCAAACTATACAAATCCTAGAAGAAATCAAGGACAGCAAAATCTCAGCCATTGCTTGTAGAAATTTGTTATCGGATATATCTCCCCAGACAATGGAAACAAAAGAAATAATAAACAAATGGGACTTCATCAAACTAAAACATTTTTACACAGCAAAGGGAATCATCAACAAAATAAAAAGACAACCCACAAACTGGAAGTACATTTTCACCAATACATCTGATGTGGGGTTAATATCCAAAATTTATAAAGTACTTACAAAACTCAACACCGAAAAAACAAACACCCCAATAAAATAATGGGCAAAGAACAAAAGGCTAGTAGGCTTCTGGCCAGATCGACAAGTAGATGGATATGCTTCACTTCCTCACATAACCAAAAGAAGGATAACAACCAATTTAAAAACAAAGACCAACCAGAAGTGCCAGAAGTCTCACAGCCAAGGATTTAAAGAAACATTCATCCAGAATGGTAGGAGGGGCAGAAATGGGAAGCCTGGGGGGCAAGGATACCCAACAAGGTGACAGCTAGCAGACTGGGTCAGGCAAGACCATGGCTGGCAGACTGGGAGTTCCCACATTGGTGAGCGGATTGGCAGGGAGAAACAACTTGGGATCAAGACAGACCATGCAAAACAAGGTTCCAGTGCAGGGAAACAAAGCTTCAAAACCTCTAGCTGTAAAAACCTGTAGGGGTTGAGGCAGCAGGAGAAACTCCCAGTCTCACAGGAGAGTCTATTGCAGGGGCCCACAGAATCCTAGATGTACACAAGCTCACCCACCCAGGAAATAGCACCGGAAAGGGCACAATCTGCTTGTGGAAAGCTAGGGAAGAGACTGAAAGTGGGGCAAGAGCCAAGCAAGCGGCATTGTTCTCTCTCTAACCCCTCTCCCACATACAGTGCCACAATGCAACAAAGTGGGTTGCCCTGCCCTTGTGAATATCTAAGGCTCTGCCCCTTATAATGTTCAACAGGTGTGCCAAGACAAAGAAATATGGCCCAAATGAAAGAACAGGCCAAGCTCCAGAAAAAGAAGTGAGAGATGAGAAGATAGCCAACCTATCAGATACAGAGTTCAAAACACTGGTGGTAATCTGAATGATCACAGAAATAACTGAGTATGGTCACAAAATAAAGGAAGAAGGGAAAGCTATGAAAAGTGAAATAAAGGAAAACATACAGGAAATCAGCAGTGAAGGGAAAGAAACCAGTACTCAAATCAATGATTTGGAACAAAAGGAAGAAATAAACATTTAACAGGAACAGAATGAAGAATCAAGAACTCAGAAAAATGAGGAGAAGCTTAGGAAACACTGGGACAACTTTAAATTGGATGTTTGGATGTTCCAACATCCAAATTACAGGGGTTCCAGAAGTAGAAGAGGAAGAGCAAGAAATGGAAAACTTATTTGAAGAAATAATTAAGGAAAACTT
>PVKM010026458.1:0-19313 GCA_004027735.1 Carollia perspicillata | reverse complement strand
ACTTAGATGTGGAATTTAAAGACAACATCTCATGGGGTTATAAAAGGAGTAAATGGTAAGGGAAAAAAACACAATAAAGATTTGTTTAAGGCTGACGCTACACCTTTAAAGAAGGTAAGACTCTTTCTGGAGGAGGACAGAGATCAATGTGTAATATGGTGAAACTACATATGTGAAAAATAATATGAAACATCACAGTAATTAAAAAAATGGCCCAGATCAAAGCTCCAGAAAAAATACAGCTAAGCAATGAGGAGATAGCCAACCTATCAGATGCAGAGTTCAAAACACTATCAGGATGCTTACAGAAATGGTTGAGTATGCTCACAAAATAGAGGAAAAAGTGAAGGCATTAAAATGTGAAATAAAAGAAAATGTACGGAGAACCAACAGTGATGGGAAGGAAATTGAGACTGAAATGAATGGTTTTGACCCAGAAGGAAGAAATAAACATTCAACCAAAACAGAATGAAGAAACAAGAACACACACAAAAAATGAGGAGAGGCTGAGGAACCTCCAGGATAACGTTAAACATTCCATCACCTGAATCATAGGGATGCCAGAAGGAGAAGAGGAAAAGCAAGAAATTGAAAACTTATTTGAAAAAATAATGAAGGAGAATTTCCCCAATCTGGCAAAGAAAATAGACTTCCAGGAAGTCCAGAAAGCTCAGAGAGACCCAAAGAAGTTTACCCAAGAAACACAAGAAAGCATACACCAAGGCAAATCATAATTACATTACCCAAGTTTTAAAAAAATTCGAGAATATTAAAAGCAGCAAGAGAAAAGGAGACAGTTACCTTCAAAGGAGTTTCCATAAGATTATTAGCTGAGTTCTCAAAATAAACCTTGCAGGCAAGAAGAGGCTGGAAAGAAGTATTCAAAGTCATGAAAGGCAAGGACCTACATCCAAAATTACTCTACTAGCAAAAGTATCATTTAGAATGGAAGGGCAGATAAAGTGCTTTCCAGATAAGGTCAAATTCAAGGAGTTCATCATCACCAAGACCCTATTATGTGAAATGTTAAAGGAACTTATCTAAGAGAAAGAAGATGTTCAAAACTATGAACAGTAAAAGGACAATAAACACAACTATCAACAATCAAACCTAAAAAAAACAAGAACAAACTAAGCAAACATCTAGAACAGAAACAATCACAGAAATGGAGATCATATGAAGGGTTATCAGTGGGGAAGAGGGTGGGGGGATAGGGGAAACAGTACAGGGAATAAGTAGCAGAAATGGTAGGCAGAAAATAGACAGGGGGAGGTTAAGAACAGTATAGGAAAATTAGAAGCCAAAGAACTTGATTGTATGTATGATTCATGGACATGAACTAAGGTGGAGGAATGATGGTGGGAAGATGGGTACAGGGCAGATGGGAATAAAGTGGAGAAAAAAATGGGACAACTGTAATAGCATAATCAATAAATATATATTAAAAATGAAAAAACATCTCAGTAATAATCTTTATATTAATGTCATGTTTAAATCATGTTTTTGATAAATTGGGTTACATAATGTGCACTATTAATGTTAAAAAAAAAACTCATAGATACAGAGAACAGATTCGTGGTTACCAGAAGTGACAGAGGGGGTGGGCAAAATGGGTGAAGGTGATTGAAATGTGTGAACTTCCATTTATAAAATAAATAAGTCATGAGATGTAATGTACACCATGGTGACACTGTTAACAGTATGTATTATATATTTCAAAGTTGCTAAGAAAGTAGATCCTAAAAACTCTCATCACAAAAGAAAAAATTTGTAACTATGTGTGGTGATGAATGTTAACCAGACTTATATGTGGTGATCATTTCTCAATGTATACAAATATCTATGATTATGGTGTATACCTTAAACTAATATGATGTTACCTGTTAATTATATCTCTTTTTTTTTAAAGAAAACATATGAAGAGGAGAAGGCATGTATTGATTCACATTTCAGACTTTCAAGAAAGCCTCTTCCATGAAAGACACTAATCCCAATAGTGTGACCTCATCAAAATATGATTACCTCCCAAAGGCCCCACCTTCTACTACCACCACACTGAGGGGTAGGATTTCATCATATGAATTTTGGGTGCACGTAAATAAATATTCAGTTTATTACTTAAGGTTTCGTCAAGGAAGTTACATTGAGGTTGTAACAAAAAATAAGTGGAAATGAACCAGGTGAAGATATGGGAGATAGAACTGTGGCAAGAAGGCAACCATGGCTTGAGGCTCTGAAGCAAAAGGAAGCGAGGCATCAATAAGAAGCTCCCTCAAGCCCGCTGTGGCTGGGACACTACAATCGGGAGCTAGGGAAGATGGTGCAAGATGAATCTGAAAAGTTTGACCTAGACCAACCATGAAGGGGCTTTGGGTCATGTTTGACATTGTCTTCCTTATCCTAAGAATAATAATAAGTCTTTAATGACTTTTATCACAGAAGCCTTAGTGTTAAAAAGCTTATTCTGGAAACAGTAGGAGGAATAAACCAGGATGGGGTGCCAGAAGGTCATGAGAGTAATGCAAGTGAAACCTGGTAACAGGTTTGTGAGACTGGTGTCTGCAGGGTTGGAAGAAGTCGACAGACTTGGGAAACATTTGGGGAAATGGCTGAAGGACCTTAATTAAGGAATAGGATGCGGGGGCTGAGGGTGAGCAACATGTCAAGGGTAATCTCCTAAATTCTACCTTGTGCAACTGATAGGATGGGGGAGCACTTGAGTGTGACTGGAACACACAGGGAGAACCGAGAGCAAGAAGAAGAAAGAGGAGTTTCATTTTGGACATGCTAAGTTAAAATATCATCGACAGGTGCTAGTGGACAGGCCTGGGCCCGAGAATGTTGAACAATAGGCAGTAATTGGAACAAAAACTCTACTTTTACTACCTCTTATAGATGGTACCACCTAGATTGTACAGTGTGTGTGCTTGAGGCAAACAACCACCACTGCCTCTCAGATAAATACACCATTACTAGTTAAGCTAGGAAATAGCTAAGCTACGATGATATTTGGAATATTTACATATCTCTTGTTCTCATGCAAAGCTACGCCCCACAGTATTTTTTGTTGAATATGGAAGTCCCTTCAGGTAACCACAGTACACTGAGGGTAGTTCTCTGAACAACTAGTTTAAGATTATCTACCCTCAGCAAACTTCACTTTTTGATATTTCACCTTCATTTGAAAATTTCTTAGGGATTGCCTTCTAAGAGGTAAGTTCAGTTCATTCCTTTGCTGTCTCAGATTAGAAACTAAAAACAATAGAGCTCAAATGGATTTTAAAGATCATCCTCTCTATAAATGAAGAAACTGAGGCTTGAAACAAAGACATATTTAGACCACCCTCTTATTTTAGGCATTTCTTTTCTTCTTTGAATAATTTTAAAGTGAGAACAAAACACACTGATAGTGTATTATCTTCACCTCAGCCTCTGGAAAGAACAACCTGGGGACTGAAGCAGCAAACATTGTGTTCTTGGCCTCTCAGTCTTCTGACAGTTCTGCCTGGAAGTTAGTAATAAAATTTCATTCAACATATTGTGTTCAATAGTCTCTGGAAGTGTCAGGCTGGTCACATGATAGATTTCCCAAATTAGTGAGTGGGAGAAAGTTGCTAATCTTTTTATAGAACATCTATTTATTTTCAAATGATAGAGAAATTCAAAAGGTGTTGGGCTCAACCTCCAACTCAGTTGATTTCTCTTAGAACACAACTCTCAAGAAGCTCTTTATTGAGATTATGAGTATAAGGCTTAGTAAAGGCTTTGTCATCATTACTGTCCTAACCAATGGTAAAGAATGAAATATTACTAATAAAAATGACCTAGCAGCTTGGTTTTGCTTATTTTGGATGGATTTAAACCAAAATCAATGTGACTTTTTAAAGTAAACTCTGGGTAGATTTGAAAATGCTGAGTGTGCATAAATTATGCATGCACACAAGGTCCACAGCCTCAGGTGCATGGTGAGTAAATCAAATACCATGAATAAAAATTCATGCCAGTAGCTTCTTTGAGGTGACCTGGGCTGTTGCTCCATGCAACACAATATTAACATAGCAGATAGGAAGAACACTGCTTTCATGGGTAGATTTTGGTGTGTGTAGGTGTTGGAAGTGGTCCAGTGATACTGCTATTTATAAAAGCTAAGGTAATGATGATTAAGAACACTTCTAAGCCATTTAACAATTTGGCTACATACTTTTGCTGAATGCCAACTATGTGCAAGTTCCCACTTTTGGACTCACAGATGAAGAAGATTGGATTCTCTCTCCACCATAAATCATAATCCTCTGGTTGATTAGCACACCTAATTACAATACCACAAAACAAACTAGGAGCAATGGGAGAGGTCATAAGCTCAATTCAAATTGACCTGTTTTGTTGTCTTTCTAATTCGCAGAGAAAATGTCTGTGACAGACATTTTTAGTGTCCCTCAAACTTATTTGTCTGAGAGCTTACATGGCAATTGTATAAAAACATAGTGGCTTAGTTATTTATCAAAAATTTTAAAAACTAAGAGGTTATCTAGTCCAAACTGGTCTTTTCAAAGATATGAAAACCAGGGCTGAAAGAATTTAATATCATAGGATAATTAATCATGTTATTAATCTTATATATGTATACATATATTTGTGCATACTTACATATATTATATGAATACATTGTATAATGTATATAAAATATGTATAACATATATTATATATTTGTATACGATTTTATGTGAATATATAGATAAATGTAGATGTAGCTATAGAGATATAATTGTTACAGATTATTTTCAGAACCTTTAGTCAAGTGTATTACATTAGAACCAACTACATTTGGATCCAAGGCATCATTTACCAAAAAACCTGCTTAATCTAGTTTTATATCTTTTCTTCCTTGGATGCCATGAGTAAAATGAATTATATTAAGAAGTCTTGGGAGAATAAGCAACAGACAATAGAACTTCCATAGTCATTGAAAAGCAGCATCACCTCAAAAGTAATATTTATTATCAAATCATTGCTTCCACTGGAACACACATCAACGTAATTAGCTTAAGGGAATCGGCTTTCAATAACGCAGGAACAGCTGATGGAAGGCCTTCATCTTCCACCTTGTTTGAAATACACTCCAAAGAAATAGTGACACAGGGAAATTTAATTTGTAACTGAAGAGGCAAGGGATTAGTTGGACCTCAGCTCTGAGACTTGCTGAAACTTAAATATGAGTGTTTATAGCACAGATACATTAAACTCCGCCACCACTGTGGACTATCACTTTGCCAAAATCAAACCCCATTCTGATACTTCCCCACAGGCTACGTGGATGATAACAAAAAAGCTTTGGCTCTGCCGGTATAAAAACTGTAGGCATGTTTCCTATTTTGTTTGTATAGTAAGCTGTCCCAGTGGAGACATGATGCTGTGAGAAGAGGCAGAGAATGATCAAATCAATTTCTTAGACTGGGAGATAGAGACCACTTTCAGAGGTTTCACAAGGTGAAAACAAAGCACTGACTTGTCCTCATGAAAAGCCACAGGTTGATGGGTCCCAATGAGGCCTGTACGACTAAGGCCAGACCAAGAAATGTAAAGAGAAGAAATCATTCTTAGAAAGTTAAAAAAGAATTACACCTTAGATTCTTTTAGTAGATTTTTTTCTTAGAGCCTCAAAGCATTTCATTTCTCTCATTTTACCAGCATTGAGTTTTTCTGAGGTAAAGACAGGTGAGATATGCCTTAATTTTATTGGTCAGACAAGAAAAGCCAAAAGTAGTGATTCAAGATTGCTAAGAAATGAACAGTTACCCAAGGTACTGAGAGTGGTCCATGAGAACTCGGAGCTCAGCCTGTCTGTCAGTTCTTATCTCTCCACTCTTACCTTTACATAGACAGTGTCCTCTGTTCACGAGGCAGCTGTTTGAGTTTTCTACTGTCATCCTCTCTCTGCACATACCCCAAACATCTGAACCAAATTTCACTACATGTACTGACCAATTGGCTTTAGTTAATCAAGTGATTATGCCTGTCATAATAATGCATGTGGTAGAATTTTCTGGTAAATAATACATGGCATGTGTCAAAAGTCATTTTGTGCCAAATCTACCTCACTCATCCCCACCTTGATTCAGTGCTCTTGAAGTTGCATAAATTATGCCCTATGCATATCTATTAAAAGGGTCACTTTAACTTTGCAGAGCTGTAATGCTTCTTGTGCTTTTTGTTAATATTCCTTTCATTTAAGATTCTCCTCTTTTGACTGCAACTCACGAAAACAAGGTGTTTACTCTGATGCTTGCTCTTATGTGTTGCACTGTTTCTTCTATCATAGAATCTGAAAGATTTCGTAAGCCTCTTTTTATTGCTTTTGCTTTAGAATTTAGTTCTAAAAAGACTTAAATTAAGCTAAAGGTATTATTAAATACTTTAATGATCCATAAGACAAAACTAAAATGGGTAAATCTATGTGTCATATGTATTCAGCTGTGTATACCCACAAATTTTGATATAGCTGGCAATAAAATAAATTTCCTTGGTGAATCTTTAAATACATCTACTGTATTGGAATTTGATTTCTTATTTATTTGAGGTGGTTCTTCATCTAACCATTTGGTTAGGCTTTTTTTTTTTCATTTTACACCTAACAAACTATATGAAATAAGCTTCATTACCATCACTGTCTTTGAAATAAATGGCCTGTTTGTCTGGTTCTTTGGGTACCAAAATCTCCATTGTACTTCTAGCTGGATAAGAAGTCCAGCTGAGAAGTCCATCCATTCCATAAAATAATGACTGTAACAGTAGTGAACAGTCTTTGAACATTTCCAATGTACCACTATCCTTAGGGTTTTACATATATAAACATTTAATTTTGATGACAACTCTATAACAGACTGCTGTCAGCCCCATTTTGCATTAAAGAAATGCTAGCACCAGGAAGGAAGGAAAGAAGGAAGAAAGAGAGGAGGAAGAAAAAAAGAGAATAAAAGAAAAGAGTGGGAAAGAAAAGGAGGAAACATAACTGACACTTAGGTAAGCAAATCCTTTATTAACTCTTTATTTGTGTTGTATTAATCTATCGCTTCTCTGCCTATAACAATATCAGATATGAGAGACAAGTAATTTAGGTTTTCAGAAATAACACAAAAGAATCCATTGTAAACATATAACTCACCCTAAAATAAAATTGTATACAGTTTGTTCCACAGGTATTCTAAGCATGAATGTATATATAAAGATACAAACACTGTGCTTGAAAGTCATGATGTCCTGTTCTTTGAAACAGTTCCCAGACCTAGGTGCAGCCTGTGTCCACCTTATCCATTGTCCCCTTTGGTCACCTGGCTCTTCCATGAATTCCACCTGTTTTCTTCCATGATCTTGCCCTCTTGCCTGGCTGCCATTCTCATTCCATCTCCAAATTTGCATGTCTTATATATGCTTCTGACTCTCCTCACTTTACCAACATTTTCAGTCCTAAGCCTCTGTACCCATCATCATCTCTCAATTCTGCATGTCTACAGAGATCTGAACAGTCTCTGTAGCTTTGAGGAAGAGACTCCGGTAGTCTTACTCTTGCAGAATTGCTGGACTCTCATGCCTGCTCCAAGTTTCCTGCAACAGAATGTGTCCTTGCACTAGGCTGACATAGGTAGCTTGTTTTCTGCTAATAGCTTGTGCATACTTCTGTAATTTCTCTGTGAAAATCATGTTTGCCTTTCACCAGATTGTAAAATAGGTGAATAGAGGAGCCATGTTTTCTTCTAGTCATCCATGCTTAGCGCAGTGCCTGCCGTGTTGCTGGTGAATGATGAAAGCCTTTCTGAACTGAAATAGAATTTACCACTTTGTTTGGCAAGGTGGGTGGGGGAGAAGATGGGTTGAGGAAGAGGAGGACCCAGAAATAAGACTCATGAATAAACCAAGCAAACAGGTTAAAAATGCAAGACTGCAAGGTCAAAAAGATAGGAATGGAGGAAGTTCATGACTAGAGATGAAAGAATAGTTAAAAATCCTGTAGTAACACAGCACAAGTGCAGGACAAACTAAGTGTCAAGGAAGCTGTAAAACTGTGTTCAAAGATGTTTTGATGCTGTGTTTTGATGTCAACAACAATGTGGAATTAATCAACTATCATTTCCTAAGTACCTAGTATGCTTATAGCATTATATGCTCTCCACAGAAAAATTATAGATGTGTTCAGAAAAAAAAATTAATTTTCTGCTAGGAGATTAAAACCCTCCTTGGGAAATGAAATGAGTGTATAAAAGACATTAGACAATTATAAAAAGCGATATTCAATGAATAATTAATTATGTAATGTGGATCAACTGCTTCGTTCATTTATTCATTCATTCATTCAATGATATCTAGAAAACCTTATGTGTATTTTCTTGTGTTAGGTGTTTGTTTAGAAAAAGAGGTTTGCTGAACTCAGTGTGCTCGTGGAAAGCATTTCTACTTTGTTAGTGTTAACATTTGTTGAGCCTATTAATGAGGAGCCATAATACCTACAACTGCCAAGAGAGCCAGACGTAAGGCCCAGATGGATTTTCTTGGATACACACTACAGAATACACCTCAGTTACCACAAGCATCCCCAGAGTTAGGAATTGCAGAAAATTTTGCTCTTTACAGCATATTCCTCGATAATTTTATTGATCATGAGTATTTGTAATCCTGCACACACTGACAGTTCAGCTTTAGAGCATTATCTTAAGTCAGTCAACTGTCTTAGAAAGCCCTGGATTCAAACTGCTGTATATAGGATGTTTGCTATCAGAATAATATGATATCTGGATCATCAATCTCAATTTGAGACTTACTCAGTTCATTTCTGAACTGATTTTCCCTGATGTTTCATTCGGGAAAACTATATATGAATTGTTGTGCTGTGTCGAATCTAAATGTATGGTATAATCCAACTCCAGGGCTGCGTTAAGTCACTGTGGAATGCCAATATGATGAAACACTGGTTGTAGGAAATAAATTTTACAAGTTCTACATTTCTAAATCAGGAGGAGCCACTTTTACTGCTCTGTGTATTCCTCCAGATGACAATCTGTGGGACTCTACAAATGAAATGACAAACAACTCTACTTTGGAATTCTGTATATTGAATTGTGATTTACAGGATGGTCCATCTCTTTAAAGAGAAGGAAGTAAACCTAGCTTTACGGTTTATTGCCAAAAACTTTCCCCCCACAGTAATGCAATTGCTGTTTGGAGGAAATCAAGGAGCAAAGGAGTGAATTAAATGGGGTCTAGACATTTAGGTTCCCACTGGCCCTTTCACCAAAAGTAGGTTAGCTTCTTCTGAAGTCTGCCTTCACCTCCTCACCCTGTCCACAAATAGATTTGATGTGAATTTTTCCAATTCTCTCTTAACCCATGACCATGAGGTCAGATAAAGGACATTTCTTGATCCTTTGAGCAGAACATTGTAAAGCTAATAATGTTTGCAGATCAAGCTTAACTATTCGTTAAAGTTTGCTCAATAAAATAATTATAAAAGTTCTCAAGATTTATAATTCATCCCACAACAATTTTTAAAGTATCTCAACTTAATTCAACTTGGGAGCTCTGTTAAAATCCAAGGTCAGCTAACAAAATGTAAAACAAAGAATAAAGTATAATCAAGGTACATAAAATAAAATGATTCACCAAAAATATTTGAGCTTTGTAGACAGCTCTAAAATTGCATACAAAGTTTTTTGCTGTGTCACACATCTCTAAGCTATGTATCAAATAGGAAAATGACAACGAAAGAAATTGCATTACAAATTTAGGCACAGACAGAACTCAAATTTCCTTTATCCTGTGATTTTTGTTTCTTTTTAAGATACAACATATACAATAAATACAGAGATCTAAAGTGTATAAATTGTAAGTTTCAGGTTTTACATTTTGATAATTTCTACAGGCACCTAACTGCCACCCAAATCAAGACATAGAACATTTACATTACTCTGGAAAGTTCCATAGCCCTTCCCATTTAATTCTCCCCAGCAATCATGTGCATGTATATATGAAGTATATATTCTAAATATAAACCCTTTGTCAGATGGATTGTAATTATTTTCTCCCAAATTGTGGTTTATCTATTTAATTTTTAATGGTGCCTTTCAAAAAACTTTAATTTTGATAATGTCAAAATTTTGGGACTTCGGGTTTTTTTCATTTCATGCTCATTTCCTACATTCTCCTTCTGTTTTTATATATTATTTTTATGCATACTTCAATGACCCACAAGTTAGTTTTGTGTGTTGCTTGAGGTAAATGTTGAGATTTCATTTTTCCGTATAACTACCAAATTGTACAAGAGCCATTCTTTTTAATCCTACCCAAGGGTATGTTTGTTTGTTTTTTAATTGATTTGAGAAGAGAGAAATACTGATGCTAGAGGGAAATATTCATCTGTTGCCTCATGTAGGCACCTGGACCGGGGACTGAACCTGCAACCTAGGTATGTGCTCTCATTGGAATCGAATCCACAATCTTTTATTGTACAAGAGGACGCTGTAACCAACTGAGCAACCTGTCCAAAGCAAAAGCCATTTCTTGAAAAGATTTCCCTTTGCCGATTGAATATATTATGTATATGTCAAAAATCAATTGACGATACCTGTGTTGGTATATCTCTGGGCTCTATTCTGATCTGTTATTTGTTGGCATTTCCCACCATACCACATTATTTTAGGCTTATAACAAGTTATGAAATCAGAGAGTGTAACGTCTGCTTTTTTTCAAGTTCATTTTGTGTATTCTAATTCCTTTGTATTTCCGTATAAATTTCAGAATCGGTTTGTGCATTTCTATGAATAGCCTGGTGAGTTTTGACTAGAACTGCACTGATATATGGTTTAATTTGGAACAAATGGATGACTTAAAAATAGTGACTTTTCCAATCTATACAAGTGGACATATTTATCTAGTTATTTACATTTTCCTCGATAACATTTTATAGTTTTCTGTGTGGTGACCTTGCATATCACTCATTAGATTTTTCCCTTGGCATTCAATATATTGTGATACTAATAAAAATGTTTCTAAGTTTTATTTTCAATACTAAATTGCTAATTTATATACTGTGTTTTTTTTCTTTATATCATGTGATCTTGCTAAACATACTTACTAGATTTAGTATATTTTTGTAAATTTCTTAAGATGTTTTATGTAAATAACATGCCATCTTTAAATAGAGATGATTTTAATTTTTTCTTTTCAATTGTTGTGCCATTTTGGGTTTTTTGTTTTATTTGTTTCTGTTTTTGACTGATGGGACTGGGTTGGATTTCAGCACAATAATAAGAGTAGCATTCCCTAAAGGTAATTTTAGCTTTTCTAACTAAAGCCACAACAGTTTTCCTAACTAAATCTCAAACTTCTTTAGTAATTCATAATGTTATCAGCAATATACGCTAGTGTCTATTTCCTTAAATACCTTGTAGAACTAGATGTTACCATTTCTTAAAACTTTTATCAGTCTGGTGGATGAGAAATGGTATCTACCACGCTTTAAAGTTACATAGATATGAGATAAAATAGGATTTCAAAACAATTTTATTAATATATTACTCATATGAAAAATTCAATATATTTTCTCTTTATTACCACTACTCAGAAATGGAAAATGGAAACCTCATAACAATTACTAGTCTTTTAAGTGCTTGGAAATACATTTAATGAGAGAACATAGAGCCTATATGAGAAAAATTATTAAATATAAACACATATAAAATATGATAGTATTGTTAAATGGAATGCAATCCCACGGTGAATCTTAATATTTTTTGGGGGAAGGGGAACAAGATTAAATCATTTTAAAATTTAGAAGATGGAATAAAGCACAGAGAATAATCAAAACAATGAAAAAGAAGAATATTTAGGAGGAGTTTGCTTCTAGCTCTGAAAATTTCCTGTGAAGCCACAATTATAGCAGTGAAATAGACACGCAGATTAGAAGAACAAAAAATGTAAACCAGAATTACATGGAATAGTCGAAGTTAGTATTTTAGTTAAATGGGATTTTAAAAAAATAATTAGTGCTGGAATAGATGATTATTTATCTGGAAGAACACAAAATTAGTTTACATTCGACTTTATGTAAAGATGATTTTGATGCAATTAGTAATATAAATATATATTAACAATAGTATGAGTCTATGTAAGTTGAGTTTCTACAGAAGAGTTTTTTAAGCAAAGTGGGAATTTCAGAAGCCATAAAAATAAATACCTTATCTGTAATATATTTCATTTATAAATATTTAATGGTAAGGGATAAATTATATAAATTTTATTCTAAATGTTAATATATTTACATATATATAAACTATTAATAATAAAAGACAAGGGATAAAATTGAGAAGACACATGATTAAAGTGAGTTATTAGAGCAAAGATAAAAAGATCTCATACAAAGATAATGGGAAAAAGCATTGCTAGTGAAATGTGCAAAATATTTAAGTAGGTAATTCACTGAAACATAAATCCAAAGGGTGTATTTGTGTAATTCTTTCATTTAAGAAAAGTCACTATTGTAATTGTACAATATTGTAATTGTAGAAGGGACGATTAATCATTTCACAGAATACAGACAAATAAGCAAAGTACTAAATAAAGAAAAGAAAAAACCCAAATTCAACTACCTTGAAATAACCCCTACATACCCTGGTTGAACAAAATTACATAGGTAGTAGAATTACTTGATAGACTGATAAAAATACTGTTATATAAAATGATTCAAAATATATAAGCTTTTTCAGTCAAAGTATTGAAATTCTCTTTGCTTGAATTTAATTGAGGAAAATACACTGAATTACAGTTGAAACCATTGCTGGCTTCAGAACCCACTCTTGCACTAAAGAAAATATTTCCTTCAAGATCATAAGGTTGGGAAATTTTTTTGAAAAATGATAAAAGGCTGGCATCATTTCTTAAAAAATATGTTTCTAGTATAAAGGCTATTTTTACACACTACAATAAAAAATGACTGGCAATCTCTTATTTTCACGTTTTCTCCCTCTCCCAAATTTAATTACTTTTATTCACTCTGCTGAAATTTGAATTATTGAAATCCTATCCTATAACTGCAATTGTCTGAATTTGTTCTAGGTTTAAGTGAGTTCCCACCATCAATTCTTTAATCATGGCTCTTTATTTCTGATCTTTCTGTTTTCACCTTTTCTAGTTTTCAAGTGATCTTTTTTGAGAAGAGTGTTTGGGAGCAACATTTTCTGTATCCTTCCATGTTTAAATATGTTTGCCCATTTTAAAATTCATATGGGTATTTCTTTTTTTCTCCAGAACTTTGAGATGTTGTTTTGAACTTTCGATGTATTGTTCTATTATTTTCTAGCATTAAATGCTGCTGAGCACAAGACTCATATTAGCCTGAATTTCCTGCATTGCATCAAGGGTTTGTGTAGCTGCACGAGAACATTTTTTCTTTATTGTTGATGCGAAATTACTGTCAGAACATAACTGGACATTGAGTATTTTTCACGTTTTCCTGAACTTAGTGTGCTCTCTCAACTTTTAAAATCAGATCTTTCTTTTTTAATGAAATTTTTTTTTGTTTAAAATTTTGTGGGTGGAAGGATAAAGCAAAAAGAAAAGAAGACTCATGGACATGTACAACAGTGAGGTGATTGCTTGGGGAAAGAGGGTATAAGAGGACTAAGTGGTAATGGAAAATACAATGAAAAATAAAATAAAAAATTAAAAAAAAATTGGAAACTAATTCTTTTTCTGTTTCATTTCTAAAATTTTCTTTTTCAGGGACACTGTTGGCTCATTTTTTTCTGTCTGTGGCTTTCCTCTATTGGTTTTGAAATGTCTTCCTTTTCCTTTCCTCTTCTTTTCTTTCTCTGTGTTCAATATCATTATTTCCTATCTTCTCATCATTATTTTCAGTGTTATCGCCATCTATTTTGTACCTTGCTATTTTTTAATTTATTGTTTTCATATCAATGTTTGTTCTTTCTGATTGCAATCTCCCTAAAAAAATCTAATGTTTGTTCATTTAATATGGGTCCATAGCCATACTAAGGTGATCTATAGACTACAATTCATGTGAGAAATTCTCTTCTATTCCTTTGAAGATTTTTTTGTAGTCTAGGTTTTTTTTTTCATGCTGTGTCCATTCTTCCCTCTCATTTTTCTCCTGAAGCACTTTGCATATTTGATATGCCTTTCCAGTGCCTGTCTTTGGAGTCAAGTTGTTTTCCTAGAGTAGTTAACTTTGGTTATGGTAGGTTAAACAGATTTTTCTGACATTCTTTTGTTCAAACATGTCTGTTACAGGAGTCCCTGGAAAAACTAATTTTATTATTTTATCACTTTATATTAAAAAATTTCAGAAAATACAACTTATCTCAGCACACAGAATAATAGCTAATTCCCCACAGATGAAACCCAGCTGGATTCATCAGAAACAAGCAAGTCTATAGTTTGAGTGGTAGAGGAAAAATCATATAGGTTTTGAATCCAGATCTAGGATTAAATTCTTTCGATGCCATGTGATTTCGGATATGTTAACTAAACTCTCTTAGGCTCAGTCTTCTAAACCGTGAAATGGGTATATGAGAACTACTTCAAAACTTTTTTCACAGATTTAGTGCAACAAAGTCCCCTAGAACATAATAAATGTGAACTCCCATTTCCTCCTCTTGGCAAACTACCATAATTTTTTTATTAAATCAACTGACATTTATTGAGTTTAGTGCTCTATACCAGGAACTGAAACTGGAAAAGACTGGCATTAGTGTTGCCTGTCACATACCGAACCCAATAAGCAGAGACAGGGATTGGATCTTTATGGTTCTTTATTCAGATGGCCGGGGATTTGAGGTGATGGCAGGTTCGTATACTAATGGACTGCCTTTCATTTTCTTTCAAGTCAGCCTTTTTATAATAGGGAATACACAAGGTGAGGTGAGGTGTTTTGAAACTCAGGGAAATTAGATAAAAGAAAACTGCAGCATTCTCGCCCTGGGCAGTTAGCTGTTCCAAGGGGAGGGTAGTCCCTCCCTGGAACACACTGGCCCAGATGCCTCCATTTGTCCCCACCCACACCACAGCCCCTGCTCATTATACTCTTTAGCAGTGCCCCAGGAGGTGACTGTCTCTCCTAGGAACCAGGAAGGACCTTATCTGAGGTTTCTGAAACAAAAGCTTTAACATATGCGTTACTTACTAGACTTGTAACTATTTACCTTACACTAAAATTTTCCAACTCTTGAGTCCCCTATCAGAACTGCTTGACATTGATGATGTAGTAATGTACAGAGAGGCATAGCCCTGCCTTGCTGGGGCTTGTAATCTAGGAGGAAAGAACGATAGTTAATGAGTAATTAAGGAAGAAGATTGATATAAAGAAAACATAAATAATGGTATATTATGAAATAAATACAGAAAACTTCAACTAGGATGCAAAAGTCTTCTTTAAAAAATACCTTGTCTGAAGAGGAAGCATCATATAACCAAAGAGGATCAACCATTTAATAAGTTTTCTATTGTTTATCAAATTAATTTTGAGTATCTTATTTTCCAACTGCCAAAGCTATACAAAACTATTTGACTTTGGTTTTGTCATAGAACATATCAAAGCTGTCTCCACACTACCAAAATATTGGAAATGTTTACTCATTTTTCTTCTCTATTCTTTTTTCCTAGACACATGCACTTTTTAAGAGCTACAATATATTAATACACTATAAATGCTAAGTTATGTGCTAGGCATTTTAAGTTGATTGTTTTGATCCTAACAGCAAAACTATGTGATGAGAATTAACTCTATTTTATGAGTATACTGAAGCTCAGAAAGTTCAATATCTTGCTATTATTCAGCTACCATAATGTCATTTTCCTGGTAAGCAGACCATCACATAAGCTGGTCCCTATTTCTTCAGACATAAAACTTTGTTTGCTGGGTTATGGGAATGTCCAGGAGTCTGAAGCTCAAGACTATACCATGAAGACTGGTACAGTCTTGAGCTTGAGACAGATTTTCCAATAGGGTAATTAATCTCTGGAAGCCATACCTTTCTGTCTTTTCTTCCAAATCAAGTGGGAACATTTTTCTAGGTCAAGATTAGGTCAACAGAATTTTCTTATTGTCCAAGTGTTAGTTGAAATGACTAATCTGTTTTCTTTTTTTTACATTAGAGTTTTTACAGAAACAATTACCCTTGAAGGTATGAAAAGGTTTTTTTTTTCTCAGTGTTAAAGGTTTATTTGGTGTTTTAGTTGGTATGACACTTGGATAGTTGACTGCATTATTTATATGCAGACTTTGTTGATGTTTTCTCCAAACAGGTTTGGGGCTTTGGGCTTTAGAGTTGACCCTAATAAAAATAGTTGAGTCATAATGGATTAAGATGTGATGGTTTCAGATAATTCACTCTCTTTCCTTATATGATAACTGTTATTTAAACAGGGGCTGGTAATAAAAAATGTGTTCAAGAGAATAAATTAATAGCAATAGATTTTTCTCAATAAGTGGAAGTCAATATTAGTCATTCCCAATTTTCACTAAATCTCACTAACAAGAGTAAGTGAAATTTTATGGTAAAATCAGTGAACAGATATTTATTTTTTAATTAAAAAACCCAAAAAACTCACTGACGTACCTTATTAAGTTGTCACATTGGCCCGTAACCATTGCTATGTTATTCTTCATTATACAAACGATTCATGTGAAGTCTCTATCACACACAGTGATGTTCCAGGCTTGGCAACCCTTTCATAGCTTCTCATTGTTCCCAGGATCCTTTCCAGTTCTGTTTCTTTTTTAACAGGACGTAGCAGTGCTCTTTGTGCCTAGATGTAATTGAAAGTGCTCAAGCTATAAAGCCCTATAGATACTGGATTTTAAATTTGAATTCATCTTCATTTGTGTGGTCTTAAGCAAATTCTGTAACACAGAACAGAATCTGAACATCCCTGTTTTTAAGATAGGAATACTAGCACCTATTTCATAGAATTATTTTGAGGACTCAAGAAATTATAAATAGCCTATAACTCCTAGTACATAATAGATCTGGAAAAAAAGTTAGCTTTTTTTTTTCTTTTTTTCTTTCTTTCCCTCATCAATACAACATTAAATGAGAATATTCATATTCGTTTCTGCTTTCTAAATATTGTGATACGATTATGGCTAGGATTTGACTAAAACTATGTTTACATTCTGAAGAGGACCTGGTACTATAAAATGCAATATTGACCTTTCAGAGAAAGGTTGAAAAAATGGGGCTGTTAGAAAGATGCAACAAGACTTAAAACTGATACAAAATTTTTTATTACTTTTTAAGCCTTTAAAGCACAGAACTCATTTCTAATGCATTCTTTAAAATTATCCTCATATAACACAATTGTCCATTGGCATGTGAAAACATTCCTCCATCTCACTCTTAGTTTCTTGGACCATCGAAAAATAAAATACAATTTTAAAAATGTCAAAGAAAAAAAGATAGTCAATGACTCATTTTCTTCTTATTTCATTTAAAAGAGAATTATCAAGTCATCATTCAATGCTACCCACTGCTCAGGAGTATAGGGATACATAAGTGACCTCATGGAGCTTACATTCTGCTTGGGGAAGACGAAGTAAATGTGTAAATATTAGTATATGATAATTTAAGAGATAACATGGGATACAAAAAAAGCAAAGCAAGATAAGGAAGACTGGATGTGTAGGGGCGAGAGGGATGTATAATTTTAAATAGGGCTGTGAAGGTAGGTGTCAATGAGCAAGGACTTGAAGGACTTGAGGAGAGAGTGATGGAGATTTTTGGAAGCTGGCTGACTGCCCCAGTAGGAACAGCTGTTACAGGACTAAGAGCTGCCCATAATTTGGGGGTCTATAAAAATATTTTACTTCTTTCAGAGTCAAAAGAAAAAATGAACTCAAAATTGAAGAAAAATTTTAAATAATTCATGCAAACTAGATTATATTTGTCCTTATATCAAAACAATGATAAAATATATATTTAATAGGCATTAAACATATTAATTTTATATGTGTATAATGCATATAT
Organism: Carollia perspicillata; assembly: GCA_004027735.1. NCBI lineage: Eukaryota > Metazoa > Chordata > Mammalia > Chiroptera > Phyllostomidae > Carollia > Carollia perspicillata. Next base: position 1,287 of record PVKM010026458.1, on the reverse strand, counting down.
ATATGTTTTATATAAATATTCACACACACATGTTTTTCATGGATTGAAGAGCCAACAGGGCAAAGTGCCTAAAGCCCCAAAAAAGCATAATTCAAGCCTAACAAAGCTTTGAATCAGCTGTTCCATCATCATCAGAATGGAATGCATTAATGATTTACCACAGGCTGTATCCACTAGGAAACAGTTTGCGGAAGAACCTTTAGGGCTTTTGGAGATTTACCAAATGAAAAGTGCTTTGTCATTTAAATCCTGATACTGCACCTTAAATCCTGAGATGCCTAATTAGACCACAACAGATGAGCTGTAGGAGGTAAAAATAGAAATACCTTTTTTCCTCATGGTCTGTCCATTTATTACTTCTTGTAAATTTTCCCAATATCTCTGATTATAGTCACACTAATGAAAAACCCTCTGTATACTTTAAACAGTTAGGATAGGCAGAATTTAATAAAAAACAAATACTCAACATAAGGCTAAAAACATTGATGTTACTTTTCATTGGGCAAATCAAAGAATGGCAATGAGAAGTTAAATTTTACTCTGTCATCTTAAGAAATGTCCAAACCTGTAAGAATTTTTGTGAGTTTATTTGAGCCAAGCTGACAATTGCCAGGGAGCAAAACTTCAATGGATGGAGAAAATGCTCTGGAAAATGGCAGTTTTGTACCATATTTTATACATCACAATGAAAAGAGGGGCTGTAAAGGTTTACATGAAATCCATTGCTGATGGATTAGGGAGGTGGGAGGAAGCAAAGGGTGGGGGGGCTCTGGGATTGGACAAAAAGTAAAATGATAGACACATAGTTTTTTACACCGGTGGGTACGAGATAATTAACAGTCAATAATGAACATGATAAAAATAACAATGAGGGGATTTGTGGTTTCCCCTCTGGTGCAGTGGTTGTGCTTTGAGGAGTCTGGAAAAAAGGAAATTGCTTTGTTATTCCAAAGGCATGTTATCAGGTATATTATCCTAGATGCAAAAAGACAGACAGGTAAATATTGACCTTGTTAGGGAAAAATACTGCCCTAACATGTGACTACCCACCAGGAACTGCTTTTAGTTAGTAAGTTTTAATTTCAGACCATTCTAAGTGGTTACTTTAGGTCTCTGTGTTTGTAAGGCTGCCACGCAGGCCTTCCCTGAGTTGTCAGGTTTAACTGTGGCCCCTTTTCATCTATAACTTATTCAGAACACCCCCCAAGGAACAAGTAAAAGTATATTGAAGTCTCATGGAGCAAAGGTAAAAAGTAGGACTAAAAATTAAAACACTTAAATGGCAAA
>PVKM010026457.1:0-19255 GCA_004027735.1 Carollia perspicillata | reverse complement strand
ACAGACTTTGTAGGTCTAAAACAAGTTTCTCAAGTTGGCCTGTCTGGTTGACAACCTTTGGGTTCCTGAGAGATAATCGTCTGTGCATTCTGTGTGTTCTGCTGGGTCTCAGCCCTGTGATTGATGACGGTGTTCCTTGAAGAGATGACGCCCCTACAAGCTTACAGACTTCCAGTCTCCACAGCTGTATGGACCATCTGTCACTTTCACACAATTAGTTTTGCCCTTTGTTTCTGATTTTAGTTGTTCTAGTTTACAAAGTTCTTTACTATTTCTCAGTCTTTTATTATTCAATCAATGAACCACCAAATGCTTACTGATGTTCCTAATAAGTGCCTCATAGAGTGCTGGACACCTGCAGGAAATATGTGGAGAGCACAGCAGGTTCTTCCTCTCCACCCAACTTTAAATTTTATTTTTCAATTACAGTTGACATTCAATATTGTTTTGCAGTAGTTTCAGGTGTACAGCATTGGGGGTAGCTACTTATGTAATCTACAAAATGATCTCTCTGATATTTCCGGTACCCACCTGCCTCCATGTATATCATTCTTATGATACTACTGACTATATTCTACATGCTGCACCTTATATCTCTGGGACTGTTTTGTAACTTACAATTTCTACTTCTGTGTTGGCTTTCTTCTCACCTTCCACCTGCTTAGTACATTTAGGTTTATGAATCTTGTCTCACCTTTAAGACAAGTTGTGCGTAAAGAGCTCTAATATAATAACATATAAAAGTTTTAACTTGGAAAGGAAGCTGAAATGGTATGAAAAAATAAGCTTAATGAAACAGTGCTATTATTTTTAATGCTTCCTACCAACAAATGTTTCCTGTTGTTGAGAAATGTATTTAGTATTTCTTAAGTTGCTTGTACTTTTCAAATGAATCATATGTACGTGTTTTTGTTGTCTGCTGAATTGAAGGGTACAGTAGGCTCTCTACATTATTCACTTTCCATCTTCTTTCCAGGAAAGAAACTATATAGGGATATACTATAACTTAAAACATCACATGCTTTGCAATGTGCTACAGAGAATGAAATGAAACAAAAAATTTTTTCTTGATATTTTAACATTTCTCTTTTCATCTTTGATATTCAAACCCAAAGCAAACTCCACAAATCCAGAAACCTGTTTTTGTACTGACTTGCCATTTTCACTATCAGTAGAACCCTGATCCTTATGATAAAGGACTTTGCTATTGAAGATTATGACAATCATCAGATATTTAAAACTATTTTAGGGAAACACTACAGAAACACGGAGGAGGGACCCTGTTAATCTGTTAATGTGGAGTTACAGATTGAGAGTTGGCGGTGTAGTCGGTGTTATACAACAGTCTTTAGAAGCAAAAAGCCTCTGCACAGCAGGCAGCAAAATCAGTTACCCTGAACCTTTAAGCAGTGAGATGTGTTAAAAAATCCTTCTCTATTCTGGGGGTCCTAAACACTTGGAATGCCTGATTTCTTGCAGGAGTGGAAAGAAAGTGGCTCATACCAAAGCCAAGTTCAAATTCTCCAAGGACATATGCGCTTCCTGTAAAGCAGCACTTTTTCTCACCACTCGATGGAGTCTTTGCTGCTTATACCCTGAGCCACAAACCATAGGAAACTAATGGTGTTTCAAATAGAAAACAGCAGTTCATTAGGATTGGTTAACAGGTTCTTGGCAAAGTTTCAGCTTAATGTGTATGCAAGTCTATCTGTGTGTGCGTAGCAAGCCCTCTTTCAAGCTTTCTAGTGGTGTCAGTCCGTACTATAAATTTACTTTGACAGCTAGTAAACAGATAAGCGTGTCCTGGGACCAGGGAGTGTGGAGTCAGGCCAGAAGCAATTTCCAAAAGAGGCAGGTCAGAGAGAGTCAGGGACATATTAACACAGCAAACATTGAACTTTTCTTCTCCTCTGTTCTTTATGGGAATATTAGTAACATAGCAAAACATGATGCAAAAGCATCATTTCTTACAATTCAAACTCATAGACTTTAGTTAGGAATTGAGTGTTAGAAATAAATTAAAGAGGTTAGGGAGTGGAGGGATTGGGCAAAAAGGAAAAAGGACTCATGGACACGACAAGAGTGTGGTGACTGCAGCGGAGAGGGAGGAGTAAATGAACTAAATAGTAACAGGAAAAATGCAACACAAATTTTAAAAAAAAAGTAAATTATTTTAAAAAGTTTTAAGGGAAATAACCAAGGGCCAAGCAATAGTTTAAAGACATTACCTTCCTTGCTCTGTGTTAGATTAATATTTCTGTTGGCAACAGTCGAGTTGGTAGAAGATTCATGTAACAAGCAAACAACCATCTACTTTATTTCTACTGACCATAGGAAAGTGCAGTAGGAGAGTTTGTATTTCACTGTGTGCTGAAAAGGTGTGCACTTATGAAGCAGATTACTAAGCATTGTATCCATGAAATTGCATATATGAAATTGCTGTGTGCATGAGAAATTGCTACAGGTGTGTTCTTTCCGCAGAGAATACTGTAGCTTTCCTGCTTTCTTTCAGCAGCCAGAATGACACGGCCCACTCCAGAGAATACTTTTTTCCAATCCTAGCAAAAGATGCACTTGAGGAAAGAATCAGGTTTTAATGCCAAGGAATAAAAATAGCTTGAACCTTGGGAATTCTTGGAACAGAGAAAATGGAATGAAGGTTTTATTTATTTTTTGTTTGTTTTTGATTAGCACATAAAGGCAGCAGAAGTGTAGGAGGGCCAGAATCTGTTGATTTCAAGTTTATAGAAGATAGCCACTGAGGGTAATGGTAAGAGCACTATACCTGGAGTCAAAATGTAGGACCCAGATCCAGTTTGGCAATTAATCACTGAGCTTCGTGGAGAGACTCTAATAGCACTTGCCAGCAAATGGAACAAACAAGCCTTCCCTTATATGTTCAAGATGTTATACAACTGCCAAACATTTTAATAGCTTCTTAACATGTAAAACTTGATCCACACTCAATATCTCTGGTTTTGACTTTCCTATTTCTGTTAGTGACATTGGCATTTCCCCCAGCCAAAGCGTCTCTAACCACAACTGTTGGATATGGCATCTGTTGGCTCGGGATACTCTTTATTTGCCTAAACTAAAGAAATCAAAGTTGACCAAGTTTTTATCTTTTCATTGAAAAGATATCCTTTCCATTATCTTTTCAACAAATATTTTTTTCATTGTCATTCAAGTACATTTATCTCCATTTTCAACCCCACCATGCCCCCGTGGCCCACCCATCCCTGCCTCCCACCTTCAAACCTACCCACTTTGGCTTTGTCCATACACAAAATGTTTAAGGTAAAATGAAGTGAGCTTGTTTTCATTTGTTTTTTTTTTGCACAACTATTTACTGAAGGCCTGCTAAGCATAAGACACTTTGTTCCGCGCTGTGGCCAGCTGGATGAGGACATGAAGAAGACTCTCCTGGCCCTGAGTGAGCTGGCGGCCTTGTGGAGTGCTCGGTGCTCCACAGCTGACCCCGATTGCAGCGTAGCTCTCCAAGAACACTCAAACATGGAAGTGTCAGCTCACAGCAGCACTCGCTCCAGAAAGGGCATTCACCTTTCCACACCTGCCATTCCAATTTCACATATCTGTCTGGGTAACAAGTCTTGCCTCTTTTGTAAAACACACACACACGCACACTCATACACACCAAGTTCTCTTTCACCAAATATTTCCCAAGTCTAGTGATTTTATTGAATACTCGAGGGGGTCACAGAGTACGACCACATTGTACATTCACAGCTTTCTTCTCAAATTCCTCTCCTTAGCACATGGGTAGCAGTTTTATGACATCCTGGATACACAGTGTACTCTACACCACCAGCGGCTCACCAAAGTATTTTCTCCAAACAATAAGTGTTCTTCTAGAGAGGATTTCTGGAGATTAAAAGGTTCGCCTTCTTATACAATTTTATGAGTTGCAGACAAAGTTTACATAACAAAAGCTTTTTTTTCATCTACATTTTCTTCCCTCTAATAAGGTTTCGATCCCCCTTAGCAATGCGGCAATGAACTGATGACATACATGAAACGCATAACCAGTAATTGGCCCTTCAAGAGCTATATGCAAAATGGTGATCTTAATGAAAGAAGAAGAAAGCCTCAGTAAATTTCTCAGACCACAAGGGCACCACTGAGTATAATTTTGAAACAATGTTTACATGCAGTCAGCAAAATGAACCACAGCACACTACAGTGCGGTGTGCCCTTGGCGATCCTTTCCTGATGAAAGAAAAATTAAAATAAGAAGAATAACTAGGTCTGTCACTCATTAACTGTTTGCACACGTGGCTAATGGCCTGTACTGAAGTCTCTAACCAGCTGGTATCATTCTCTACACAGTATGGTATAAGAAGCAGGCCCTTTTCTTCCTCCTCAAGTTTGTAGTGCTTTTGCCAAATAGGATGTCTTAAAGATGACAGTGGCTGCTATAAGGACCTGTAAGGTTACTCTTCTGGTCACATCCAGTCTATGCTAATTAAAATGATAGAAAATGATTTTAAAACACATAGGTATATGTTTAAACTGACAGCATAGGATTCCCATTTTCTAAGCTAGTTCATGGTAAATAATTGTTGTGTTTCAAAAGGGCAAGATTTGAAGTGGACTATACTATGAAAATAGTCCTGTGAAGAAAATGATACAATTCTCCCTCTGAAACAGACAAACTATATTAAATTCCAATGAGACCATTTCTTACATGATAAAATACTTGCTATTTTTATTTTTGTAAAATGCATAAATTATTTATTCTATAGTCATTATCAACTATGGTTTATAACAAGCAAGAGTCAATGAAGAAACTTCTAAGGCATTGGTATTTTGAGAGTGATTCCACAACAACGGGCCACGAAATCTTCCACTTAATAGAAAGTGATAGACAAAAGCAAAGCATGGGAATAGAAATTTTAGCCTTGGCTATGCTTGTATTTTGTAAATTCCTTCCTAAACTAGTCTGTACAATTACTGAGAAAAAATATATTTGATTTAGCAACAGAAAGTATTTCCTTTCATTAAGTGAGGAAAATTCTATATATCACAATAATCTGAAAACATACAGATTCTAGTCAAAACACTCAACGCCTAAGAAATTGAGGAACCTTATGGAAAAGTTAGTCAAACCCAGAATTTGTGTTTCTGTGGATAGTAGGTAGTAGAGATTTGTTTTTTTTATTTAAATTGACGACCTCAGGGAAGGTCCCAGGTGATGGTGGAGTAGGTGGAAGCTAAACTAAACTCCTTCCAGGACCAAACTGAAATTACAACTGAATTATGGAAAAATTATCCTGAATAACCAACTAAAGACTAGCTGGAGAGAAACCTTATAACCAAGGATTTACAGAAGAAACCACATTGAGACTGGTAGGAAGGGCAGAGATGTGAAAAGGGCTGGCCCTGCTCCCACCGGCAGTGGCTGAGGTTCCAGAGGGAGAGCTCAGCTGTGGGAGGTTCCTCCTGAAAAGCATGGGATCTAAACCCCAAGTCAGGTCCCCAGCCCAGAGCACCAGAGCAGGGGGAGGTACCCACATAGCATCAGGCTGCGAAAAGCATCAGGGTTTCTCTCTACCAGAGAGAGACAGGAGTCCTCTAGAGACACAGGCACCCTCTTAAAGGGCCAACATACAAAATATTGTTTACAGTCAGTCACTGTGGGCTCCAGCAGAGGAAGGGCAGAGCAAACCAGAGTTGTGTGAAGATAACTGGGTTTGTGGCTGTGGGGAGCTGAAGAGACAGCTGCCAGCATCCCTGTGCTAAGTCATTTTTGATGCCGCCTTCTTGGGTGAAGCACTTCACTCCCTGGGCATGAGCCTGGGCAAAAGCAATGTCCTTATCCTCTAGACTCCATCTTGTACCCCCCTGTGGAGTAAATTTTACCAAGCATTCAAAGAAGAACATCTAAACTCCTCAAACTATTCCAAAAAATTCAAGAGAAGGGAAGACTCCCAAGCTAATTTTATGAGGCTGACATTATCCTAATTCCAAAACCAGATAAAGTCACTAAAAAAAAAAGAAAAATTGTAGACCAACATCCCTGATGAACACAGATGCTAAAATTCTCAACAAAATATCAGCAGACTGTATTCAACAATACATTAAACATATTATACATCATGATTAACTGGGATTTATTCTGGGATGCAAAGTTGGTACAATAGCCACAAATCAATATTCTGTGATACACCACAGAAACGAAATGAAGGATAAAAACCACATGATCATACCAATAGATGCAGAAAAATCATTTGATAAAATCCAACACCCATTTATGATAAAACACAGCAAAGTGGGAATAGAGGAAACATACCTCAATGTAATAAAGGCCGTGTGTGACAAACCCACAACATAATACTCAATGGACAAAAAAATATAACCATTTTCCTTAAGAATGGGAATGAGGTAGAGATGTTCACTTTTACCACCCTTATTCAACATAGTTCTGGAAGTCCTAGCCATAGCAATCAGACAAGAAGAAGTAATAAAAGGCATTCAAATTGGAAATGAAGTAAAACTCTCATTTTTGCAGATGATGTAATACTGTATATAGAGAACCCTAAAGATTCCACCAAAAAACTACTGGAATGCATAAATGAATTCAGTAAAGTAGCAAGATACAAAATAAATATCCAGAAATCAATTGCATTTTTATATACCAATAATAAACTATCAGAAAGCAAAACCAAGAAAACAATCCCATCCACAATTACTTCAAAAAGCAAGAGTAAAATGCCTAGAAATAAATTTAACCAAGGATGTAAAATACCTGTACTTTGAAAATTCTATTTCTTTTTATTCTTCTGTACAGATTCAACATTTTATCTGCTATCATTTTCCTTCTAGGCTAAAGATCTTCCTTTAACATAAGTACAAATCTTTTGCCAATGAATTCTCTCACCTTTTGCTGGTCTGAAAAAAAGTATTTTATCTTCATTTTTGAAAGGTTTTATTTCTGGATATAGAATTTATTCTAACAGTACTTGCTTTTTACTTTAGCACTTTAAAACTCATTGTCTTAGATCTCTGATAAAAGTCTACGGTCATTCATTCCTTTCTTTCTTTTTTTGTACATATATTATCTTTCTTTGGCTGCTTTTAAGGTATTATTTTCCATTTTGCTTTTGTCCATTAATTTGATTAGGACAGTCTCTGGTGTAATTTTTAATATTTATTTTGCTTGTGGTTTGTTGAGATTATTGGCTCTGTAGGTTTATAGTTCTCATTAAATATGGGAAAATTTCATCCATTATTTCTTCAAGTATTTTTTTCTAATCTTTGCCCCCTTTCTGGAACTCTATAATTAGATATGTATCAGACCACTTGATATTATGATGTCCTTTGATATTCTGCCCATAAACATTAGGCATCTCTGCCCTTTCAAACTCTGATCTCTTGTCTCCTACACCCAGTGAAATCACTGGGCTCTGTTTAGGTTTCTTTCTCTGAGCTGTGCTCTGGACAGTACTTTCAGATGGTCTTCTGGGGCAATCAGAGGGCTCACCTGATTTATTTCCCTTCCCATAAAGATCATAGTCTTACGCTCTGAAGATATATATATATATATATCTTCTAGTAATTTATGGCAGTAAGGTAATTCCCACAGCAGCTAATCCTTCATGGGCAGAAGCAGAAGTTCCCCCTGCTTTATTTTTAATTCATAAAATTCTCTAAATAATTGATTTTTTCAAAATATGTTAGAATACATGAATATTATTGACAAATTTATTGCATTCAGAATGAAATCCTGAATCCCTTCCCTGGCTCAGAGGTCCTGCATGCTCTAGCCTCTGCCTGCTGTGCTTCCCCTGACCATTTCTTGGGTACCTCTTACTTGTCTTTTATACATAGGCTTGAATGCCACTTAGAGTGATTTTTTCTCCAATCCCTCACCACCTACATACAGAAAAGATTAGGTTTTCAGGTTACGTCTGTCAGAGCATCCTGTAGTTTTCTTTTACAGCACTGAACATGATTTGTAGTTATCTTTTTACTTGTGCACTTGTTTTTAATTGTCCGTCTACTTGGTAGACTGTAAGCCCCAAGATGGCAGGGTCTGTGGCTATTTGTACATCCTGCATCCTCAGTTCTGGCATATAGTAGGCGTGCAATAGATATTTGTTCACAGACTGTGGTACAAGCTGGTTAAGGGGGAATTCTTCACCTCACAGGTCATGGGATAAGGCATATGCATTATTAATAAGAAAAAGTACAGGTCCAAGAAGATACCTCTACTATGCTGTATTTTCAGTGCCACATGAAGACTGATGTAAGGCATAAAAGCAAAAGAAAATGTCACTTTCTGGTATTTTTATGTTTTCTGTGCTTATCACCATCAGTTGCTATAATTCTATTGTTTTATTTTATTTAATCTTTATTGTATTTTTCCACTATCATTCAGTCCATTTATACTCCCTCAACCCAGCATCTATTGTTTTAAAAATATGTCAATTGAGACCTTCCATGAATGTTCTGATTCATTTTCTTTTAATGACTATTGCTTTTATTTATTATGTGACATTTTAATTAAATTTGCTTACTATGCCACAGGAAGAAAGAAGTCTTACCTTTTGTGACAGCATAGACAATTATTTATGCTGAGTGAAATAAGCCAGTAGGTGAAAGAAAATACCTGTTACCTCACTTATAACTGGAATCTAATGAACAAAATAAACTAATGAGAAAAATAAAAATAGAACCCACTGATAGCTGTAGGAGGGGGTGAGGATAGGGGAAGGAAGGGAAGGGTCTAGTTAAATAACGTGTATGAATGACTCATGGACGTGGACAACAGAGAGGGCATTGACTGTGGGCGAGAGGGGTGGGCTGGATGGAGGGGGCGAAAGGGACAAATTGGGACAACTGTAATAGAATAAACAATAAAAAGAAATAATGTTTCAAATTGGGCAAGCAAAAAAAATATTTAGAAAATGAAGAAAAGTTTTCCTGGTATCTATCCTTTCTTGGTTCATCACCCTCTTCCTATCCTTTTCGTGTGGACTTAAGATTTTAGTTTTGGAAGGCTTCCGAACTCTTTTTATGAAGCCAGCATCATCCTAATCCCAAAACCAGACAAAGACACAACAAAGAAAGAAAACTTCAGGCCAATAGCACTGATGAACATAGATGCTAAAATCCTCAACAAAATATTAGCAAACCACATCCAGCAATACATTAAAGAGATCATACACCATAATCAAGTGGGGTTCATCCCAGGAATGCAAAGATGGTACAATATTCGCAAATCAATAAATGTAATATATCACATAAACAAAAGCAAAGACAAAAATCACATGATCATATCAATAGATGCAGAAAAAAACATTTGGTAAGGTACAGCACCCATTTATGATAAAAACACTCAACAAAGTGGGAATAGAGGGAGCATTCCTCAATATAATAAAGGCCATATACGAGAGACCTACAGCTGACATCATACTCAATGGGCAAAAACTAAAAGCTTTCCCACTAAGATCAGGAACAAGACAAGGATGCCCACTTTTACCACTCCTATTCAACATAGTACTGGAAGTCCTAGCCACCACAATCAGACAGCAAAAAGAAATAAAAGGCATCCAAATAGGAAGGGAGGAAGCAAAACTGTCATTTTTGCAGATGACATGATAGTGTGCATAGAAAATCCTACAGACTCCACCCAGAAACTACTCAATCTAACAAGTGAATGTGGCAAAACAGCGGGATACAGAGTCAACATTCAGAAATCAAAGGCGTTTTTGTAGACCAACAATGAAATGTCAGAGATAGAAATCAGGAAAAAAATCCCATGTGATATAGCAACAAGAAAAATAAAGTACCTAGGAATAAGCCTAACCAATGAGGTAAAACACCTGTACTCAGAAAACTACACAACACTGAAGAAAGAAATTAAAGAAGACACAAACAAATGGAAGCATGTACATGCTCATGGATTGGAAGAATTAACATCATCAAAATGTCCATATTACCCAAAGCAATATACAGATTCAATGCAATACCTATTAAAGTATCAATGACATATTTCACAGATATAGAACAAACATTTCAAAAATTTGTATGGAACCATAAATGACCCCAAATAGCTGCAGTTATTTTGAGGAAGAAGAGCAAGGTAGGAAGGATCACCATACCTGACATCAAACTATGTTACAAGGCCACTGTAATCAAAACAGCCCTGGTACTGGCATAAGAGCAGACAACATAGACCAATGGAACAGAACAGAGAGCCTAGAAATAAACCCAAGTCTCTATGGCCAATTAATATTTGACAAAGGGGGCAGAGGTATAATGTGAAGTAGAAATAGCCTCTTCAACAAATGGTGTTGGGGAGCTGGACAGCTATGTGCAAGAAAATGAAACTTGATCACCAGCTTATGCTATACACAAACATAAATTCAAGGTGGATAAAAGACTTAAATATAAGTCATGACACCATAAAAGTCCTAGAGGAGAACAAAGGCAGGAAAATCTTAGGTATTCCATGCAGCAATATTTTCACTGATATGTCCTCCAGAACAAGGGACATAAAAGAGAAGAATAAACAAATGGGACTTCATCAAAACAAAAAGCTTCTGCACAGCTAAAGAAAACAGCATTAAAATGAAAAGAGAACCAACTATATGGGAAAACATATTTGCCAATGATACCTCAGACAAGGGTTTGATCTCCAAAATATATAAAGAGCTCACATGACTCCACTCCAAGAAGACAAAGAACCCAGTTAAAAACTGGGCAAAGGACTTAAACAGACAATTCTCCAAGGAGATCATACAGAGTGCCCAGACACATATGAAAAGATGTTCAGCATCACTAGCCATCAGAGAGATGCAAATTAAGACCACAATGAGATACCACTTCACACCATTTAGAATGGCCATCATAAACAAATCAACAAATAAGTGTTGGAGAGGATGTGGAGAAAAGGAACACTAGTGCACTGTTGGTGAGATTGCAGACTGGTGCAGCCACTGTGGAAAACAGTATGGAATTTCCTCAGAAAACTAAAAATGGAACTGCCTTTTGACCTGGCAGTTCCACTGCTGGGATTATACCCTAAGAGCCCTGAAACACCAATCCAAAAGAACCTATGCACCCCAATGTTCATAGCAGCACAATTTACAATAGTCAAGTGCTAGAAGCAACCTAAGTGCCCATCAGCAAATGAGTGGATCAAAAAACTATAGTACATTTACACAATGGAATTCTATGCAGAAGAAAAAGAAAAGAAAAAAGAAAAAGAAAAAGAAAGAAGAGCTCCTACCCTTTGCAACAGCATGGATGAAACTGGAGAGCATTATGCTGAGTGAAATAAGCCAGGCGATGAAAGACATATACAATATGATCTTATCTTTTGTGGAACCTAATCAACAAAGCAAACAAGCAAGCAAAATGTAACCAGAGACATTGAAATTAAGAACAAACTGACAGTAACCAGAGGAGAAATGGGAGGGATTAATGGGGAAAAGGGAGAAGGGTTTTCAGTAACATCTATAAAGGACACGTGGACAAAACCAAAGGCAGGTAGGGTAAAGGGTGGGAAGTAGAGAGGACTGGAATGGAGGGGAGGAAATGGAGACAACTATACTCAAACAATTTTAAAAAAATAAAACTTTATTGATGTACAATGAAAAAAAAAGATTTTAGCCTTGCTTTTCTTCCCTTCTCTTGGGTCTCTTTACTTAGTCCTCTTTACCTTTGCTCACAGGTTTTCTTTCAAATGTATGTTTTTACTCCTTGTTTTCTCTGGACCCCAGTCACACCTATCTAATGCTAACATTACACCTCTGCTTAGAGAGCTGACTTATATCCAGAAACAAACCCATCACCAGTCTTCCAAACTCACTCCATGCCTGTTGTGTTCAATCCCAGTGGCTGGTACAGTCAGCTGCCTATCCGTTCAATCCAGACATTATCCTGAGCTCCTCTTTCCACTCCTCATAACTGTGGTCAAACTCTATCACTTTCACTGATAAAATACCTATTGTGTCCATATGTTTCTCTCCATCACCACTGGCATTTCATTTTCTCAGTCTGAGCTGCAATCATCTCTTGCTTCAGTACCCTGACTGGTCTCCTGAACGATTTGTATTTTCCTCCCTTCATTGTCCACACTGCAGCCAGACTCATCTTTGAAAGATACACATGATCCCCCTGCCTAGTACTCTTCAATGGCTTCCCACTGATGTCACAGTACAGAGAAAAATCCTAACCTACAAGGCCCCACGTCAAGCCTTCTAGCTATTATTCCTGCCTTCTCTCTTACCACTATTTCTTTTGCTTTTTTTCTCTTTTCCAATTATGTTAGACTTTTACCAGGCCCACTAATGTACATGCTTTCTTCCTCCCAGTAGGCTTCATATGTGCTGTTCCTTCTGATTTGAACACTCTTCCTCCTAAACTTTTACCTATTTAATTCCTGCCTTTCAACATTTAACACAAGCCTTCCTTAACTCTTGAAACAAGGCAGGTTTCCTTGTTTTATGCTTTTATAGCACCTTATACCTCTTCTTAATGGTACCTTAACACAACTGTAACTCAATGATTTATTGTAAATTAGTTGTTATATTATTCTATTACTAGAATATAAGCTCCATGTAGCAAGGATGTGTCTATCTTATTCCTTGTTAGCTCTGGGGCTTAGCACAGTGTTTTGAATACAGTGGGTACTTAGTAAGTGTTTTTGTAATAAAAAATTCTTTGAAAGGATTACTGGTGTAATCTTGCTTTCACAGAGAGGAATATGAAACAAAACACCCAAGCTGGTATAACTAATTCAAACCTGATATTGACCAAGTCAGTGGTCAGTGGGAGTCTGTTTTGGAAGAGAATAGAGAGGATCAAGGACAATTGGGTGAAGCAAAGACATTCTGTGCACAGGATGTTTTTAACAACTCCATGAGTTTTGGTTAAAAGCCAGGAGGTTGATAGAGTAATGAATCAAGATCTAGCCCTGGAAGAAAGGCAGCTGATACAATAAAGATAAAAGAACCAGGATTTCCTTCTGATTGTTGGGCTCCTTTAACCACGTTCTAAATGGGTGGCATTGATGTGGACACAAAGCAGATGCTAAGATAACAGATAAGGGAAGAAAAGTAAAACCGGACATATATGGTGGAAAGCTAAGAACTGTGTGGTTTTCAGTTCATGTAGGGTGCCTCGGACTCTGTTTATTCCTAGCTATATGGCTTACTGGTTTAGGGCAAGATAGCATTCTCAGAACCAACTTGCTGTCTTGCTAGTGGAAAAGGGATTTCTAAAAAATGTACCACTGGACTTGGGTCACGTTAAACCAGAGACCTGCATAGCATGAGATTTGTAATTTATGGGTAGCAGATTTTATTGTGGGCTATTCTGCAGCATTCAGGACAGGTAGAAACTGTCCCAGATCGTCATGCATAGAAAATGCCTACAGTAGAGAGAAAGAAAGTTGTAGGACCTGAAAATTTTACAATTCAGTTGATAAATATTTATTGAGCACATCATATGTGCCAGGTATTAGTGACTCCATAGTGATCTAGACAGATATAAATAAATATGCATCAGATAACAAAAAATGATGTCAAATTTTATAAATATCAATAATAATCTAAGTACACAAATTAATTTTACTTATGAAAAGGATGTCAGCAAAGGCTGTCTTGTGCTGAATCTGTGGTCTGCTTAAAATTTATGGATACACAGGGTAACCTGTAAGAGAAGAAGAAGACAGAATAACAGACTACAAAGTACATATGTTCATGGATGTAATAATTATTAGCCTTGTTTATGCACATTGATACCAGAGGAGAATTTAAGAAAAACCTCCCCTGCTCATGGCTTGCATGACAGAGATCTCTATTGCAGGCAAAGGAATAGATTTCACTCTAAATGCCAACTTTGATTTAATAGGAGGTAGCTGTCTGCAGTTCTGTGCTGAGGCTGTGTCTAGGCTTACGGTATAGAGTACTGTGATTGAAGTATTTGACATAGGCCCAGGAAGGCGTCATGGAAGCTCTCATGTTACAAATTGGTGACAGAACTCACTCCCACAACTCATTGAAATAGATTCTTTTATTAATTTATTCAGCAGGCAATTACTGAATGGTTAGATGTGCCTGGCATTATGCTAAACATTGGAGATATAAAGATGAAAGTGTATAAACCTTGTACTTAAAGATCTTACATTCAAGTAAAATAGAATTACTGCATTCAAATAATAAATGCAATAATATGATTGCATTTAAAAAATGCCGTGCCTCTTTGTTTGAACAGTATTGTGAAATGCTACCCTTTATTTCTATTTTTTCTTCATCAAATCCTCGAGAATAAAATCTGCTCAATTTAGTTGATACTGAAGGTAGGCTGAAAACTGTCATTCTTGACTCATTTGGGTTCCAAGGTGAAAAAAATCTTAAAAATTTTACAAATCATAGTTAATTGTCACCCAACAGAGAATATTCATTTTAGCACATGGGCCACACTGAACTAACAGTTATGCTTTGGCACATATTCCAAACCCCACAGCAGCAGCACAACTGTAAAATACATCATTGTGGTGTGGCAGCTGTTCAGAATAAAGTAGAAAATAGTCCAGAAAAAAACTGTTGTATTTAGAGTGTTTCTGTGCATGTGTAATGATTTCTCTGTACTGCTTTGCTTTTATTTTCCTCTTTCCTCTCCTTCCCCCACTGTCCACTCCCCTGGCCCGACTGGTCAGACCAGATTTCTTGTTCTCATTGAGGGTCATCCTCTTGTTCTCTTTGCGTGGTGACCGGGTTCTGTTGCATCAGTGACAGTGCAAGAGAGAAGTCCTTACTCTCCTGTTTTGTGACTGTTTAATCCTTTTCTGATCTTCAATACATCACATACCTGGTAACCTATGCTCGTTTGGTTTGTACTATTTTTCTTCTCTTTATCCACTATCTGGACTAAAATACGGAAATTGTCTCGCTCCTGATCTGTAGAGGTGTAAACCTCATTGGACGTTCTCCAAAGACAGATGGATGAATCTACGTGAAGTGATCATTAGACTAACGTTCAGATGTCTCTTGAAGGTTAGGAAATTGACAAGTGTCTAAGCACCAGACAAATTTTGCCTAACCTACTTCATGGGCCCTACTTAATGTCAATGAACTTGAGACCTTCTTCCTCTTCAACTCTGTAAAGATGCTTAAGGTAATGGAATGGGATGAGTTAGGATTGTTGAGCACCATTTAAAAAAAAATTGAAGCAGCTTTCTAGTCTCATGGACCTGGGTAAAACTCTGACATTGACTGTGCTCTGACATTTAAAAATGGTCTATACCATTCATTATGCCAGCAGTTAAACTTGAATCCCCAGAGTTGCTAACTTCCATGCTCTGTCTTTCAAACATCTCACCCATGTCTTACATGGTGTCACCCCTACATACTCTCATTACCTCAAAAGATACAGTAAAATTCTTATTCTTAAAAGATACGGTAAAATTCTTATTCTTACTGGACTGCAAATTATTCAAGAGAAAAACGGGGTCTTGCTCTAGTGCCACACTATTAGCAAGAAGCAAGTGCTCAAGCAATTTTAGCTGAATGAACAAGAACATACAAATCAATTTTAATTTAAAATAGTACATAAATGTAACAGGCACCATATCTACAACCTTCCTCCTGCAGAACATCATATAGGAATTAGCAAAATCAATGGTGTCAATTTTCCACAAACTGTTGAGAATCCTTTTAAGTTTGTGATTCTGTGTGTAGCTTTTAGGTTCTGTCTTCTACTCAATTTCTACATTTTCTTTCCTTACCTGCCCCACCTTATATCATTATGACATACTATAGAGGCTGATGTGGAAAGAGATGGCAACTTTCCTTATTCAAAGAATTATGCTAACCTGGAAAATGGAGATGGATCCTAGAGGCATGGGTTTCTTTAGGATGACATTGCTTGAGATATCATGTGGATCTTCTTCATTCAGTGAACACTTGGCCTTCGGGGAGGGACACAGAGAGAATGACTTTTCCTTAACCACAAATAGAAAGCATATGTGCCTTAACCACAAATTGAAAGCATATGTTGCCTCATAAATAAGTGTAACAGGTAATTAGTTGCATGAAGAATTCAGAAATGGCACAATTTTACTGCCAAACCTATTCTTTGCTCTACCTCTCCTTGTCTGCCTTCCATTACCTGGGTGCCACCGTTTATGCAAGGAATTTGTATTTTATGTTTCTCTCCTTTGGTACATCTTTTAAAATGTAGTTAATACAAATATGGACAAATTATACAATTTGATCCTAAAATGTATTGCATATTATACTAATTCACACTACAACATTAAAGATATCTGTTATGAGAGGATTTCGAGTGGGACACATTGCGTCTTTCTGAATATCTGGAACAAGGCTGAGTTAACTGGTGAAAGCATTTAAGGGGAGGGACGGGTGAAAAAATGAGTTCAAGAATTCTGGGAAAAATACATACAATCTACGTGACTAATGGATGTATGCATGTGTTTATGTGTAGGAGGATGTTCATCACAGTGACAACAGCAATTAAACAATCGAGTGGGTAAATATCAAAACAGCCTTGAGCCAGCACTGCTTACAGGAGTGTTGGGAGACTCCTGCTGGACATACATGGCAATGACCATCTATTGTAATGTGGTTTTGGAAGGCTACCATTGGGTCTATTTCGAGGTGCACATGTTTTTTCATAATTCAAGCTATTTTACAAGATATCACTGATTTTAAAAGCAATCTTTTCTTTATTGATCACCTCTTATTTTCTTGTGGTAGCAGCTTTTGGAGCTCCTGTGTTCTGTAAGGAAGGGTATTAGCACTCACTGAGTATCATGTGACAGATACTGCGGTGAGCGCGTCATATCCTCTCATTTACTCCTACAGCAGCCCTGAGAGAGCCTCGCCCACTTTGCACAGGAGGAAACAGACACAGTAGACTTGCCCCAGGTCACAGAGGGAGTAGGGGCCAGTGCCTGGCCAAGGCTCTCTGACTCCACCTTGGCCATGCAGGAAGCAGAATTTGATTTCATCTATCTGAAGCCTATTTTTTTTTCAGACTATGAGTTTTCAAACCTTCTCTATCCCATAAAAACATACACCATTTCTGTTTACTGAAATGTAGTGTTCAACTTCCTCTTCCTTGCAACCATTATGTAGCTTTGGGTTTCATAGATTTGGGCCATCTTACCGCCACATTTTGCCCTGGGTGAAGCACTCTGCGTGTGGTCCACATTTTCTGGCCCTTTCTCTCTCAATTTCCTCTGGACCTTCTCTAACTCCACTATATTTTTTTCTTAAAATTGTGTCTACTAGAACTGCAAAAAAAAAGTTTATTGGTGCATGGGATAATGAATTTTGTCTTGTTTCTTGAACTTGACCACGATGCCCAGAATAGTGTTACATTTTTGGATTCAGCAGCAATTCCAGCAATTTTGGGGGAAGAACATAAAAGTTTACAGATGATACTCAGCAGCCTCAGGTCCACCTCAGGCCTTAGGTGCTTGAACATGTATTTCTATAAGCGCCTCTAGGTGGGGAACGATCTGAGCCTTTTATGTGACGGTCACATTTGTCCATTTGCCCTCCTAGTCCCTCTTCTGCCCTTATCTCCAACCAGTAGGCACCCCCTTGAGCACCTTTCAGGTAAGCAAGAAAAAGGGAATAAAAGTAGCAGAAAGGCACAGCATTCAGACTCAGAAGGGGAGCCCACTGCTCTGCATATTTTTTCTACTAACTAGATGCAAGTAGGCAGAATGCATATGCAGAAGCTTATTTCACTTTAGATTCCAGTCTTTGCAGCTGCTGCCAGGGTCAATAGAACTTGGCTTTGATGTCTGTACATACTACAAGACAGCCTGCATAAGATATGAATATTCTCACAGCAGCTTTCAATAAAAGACATAAGCTTAAATTGATCACACCCAAAAAGAACCTTGATTTTTTTCATTCACTGTACAAAATCTGGGATGACAGAGTCAAAATTATATTGTATAATACTTAGTTTTGGAAATAAGAAACCAGTACCTAGGTCCCACTTTATTTTTTTGCTTTGTTTTGTTATGCATTAAAACTTGGTCAAGTACTTTCATGCCTCGGAGTTTCCATATTCCCCATCTTTCAAATGGAGATAATGACACAGTGTGTGGTTGTTGTGAGGACTGAACTATGACTGTAAAACACCTCTATTACAGTGAGTGCCCACTCCCCTTCTCCCTCATTTGCTGGGGCTGGGGTTGCTGATCTGCATCCCATTGTGCCCAGCACTAATTCCTGATGGGCCTCGGATTACAGGCGGAGTTCATTAGCATATCAAACTGGGCAGGAGGTTGAGGGGAAACTGGGAAAGGTCAGACAGAGTAGGGGGCTTGAGACGGGATGACCCACTCTTATTGTATAAGCTAGCATTTGATAAGAATGGCACACCATAGGCCCTTTTATAAAAAGCACTGGGACATGTGATTTTTTAATATGACCACAAACCTCAAATTTTGTTGTTTTTTTAGTACATTCGGATATCAAAGGTAAGTCTAGTCACTTAGAGCCCAGGAACAGGAATGAAGCAGTTAGAACTAGATCTTGACATTTTATTGTATCTTTCAGACACCAAGCTTTGCACATACATGCCCATAGTCTAATAAAACAGTGAGAGATGGTCAATCTTATGACATCTGGGGGGCTTTAGTTGACTTTCCAAATGGTAAGTCTGTAACCTATCTGTTCCCAGTAAAAGAGCTGGGAAGTCGCATAGTGTTTAGCATCCCAATGAAGGTGATCCAGCACTGCTATTTTAAAGGGGACAGGATGTCCTGAAAAATGTTATGAATAATCATCATTTTTGTCGTGAAGTTGATAGTGCTAGAAGCCAGTAGTTGTACTGGTTAAGAGCCACACAGACCTAAGTTTGAAGCCTGGTCCCCCACTAACTATCAGGGTGACTGCAAGCAAAGATTAGACCCTAAGGTTCACATTGCCTCTGGAAACCTGAGCTGTTCATTTTCAGAAGAGAATTGATTATGGTGACTATGGCAAGGGCTTTTGTGAGTATTAAATGAGATAATGCAACTGAAACATGACACCTAATACATAGTAAGTGTTCAAATTGCTATTTTAATTATCATGATTATTTTTCCCAAGGGAGCACAGTTTACCAATGTTCACTTTCCCTAGAACTTTTACCCTAACTCTGACTCAATGATTTACCATTGTTAGATTGATGAGAAGTGCTGATGCCTAGTGGTGTAATTTCTGCCCATCAGGGCTATAGTTGGAATTCTTTTCAACAG
>PVKM010026456.1:0-19335 GCA_004027735.1 Carollia perspicillata | reverse complement strand
AAGATGTTCCCTTCCTGCCCCATGTTCATAGAGTTGCCCACCACTGGAATGAGTGTGAATGAGCAGGAGCTGCTTCAGGACAAGGCACAGCCAATCCTCTGGCCATAGAGGAGTCTGGAGCTGCAGGCAGGGGAAAGCATGAAATGAACCTTAAGGGGGCCTTCCCAATCCAAGATTCTGTTATTGTAAGTCATGATACAGGAACAGCATCTATTGTCCCTCCATCTGATCGGCGTAGTGGCCCAGAGTGCCAGCTAGAAAACAGCATCTGTGAAAGACTTGGGCTACCAGCAAAGCAGTGAAGGGCATTGCAAAATTCAGGAGAGAAAGGTTATTGGCTCTTAGTTTCCTAAGTTTTGTTTTAACTTCTAGAGAGAGGGGCAGTCCTACTGTCCTGTGATTGCTAAAAAATGGACATTTCTAACCTCTGTTAGGCATCAGGCTTGCTTTTTAGCATACTCCTTCCACTCACACCTTTCCCAAATTCCACCCTGTCACCCATCTCTGAAAAAGGGACAAGGCTAGTCTGGTCCAATCTGCTTGGAATTTCTCTGTACTCAGTGTACTTGCCACAGGAGGTGAAAGGCATGGTTTTGACATGAATGGCTGAGACCACAGTACAACATGCAATGCTAGGAAAAAAAGCAGGACAGATTCTAGGAAAGGCTGAGTGGCTGATGCTCCAGGAAGACAGGAAAGTGACCTTCAGCCGGACAGTGTGTGGGGGAAGTGACCTCAACCACAGCTTGGCTCAAGGCAGCAGCCACACTGGGACGTCCCAATGATGGCAGCTAAATGAAAGTGGATGAATGTGGGGGAGGCTCAGGAAGAAGCAGGCAGGCTGTTGTGAGCATATGTTTTTATCAAAGGTAAAGTCCAAACCAAAACCACACAAAAAAGGAGGCAGATGAGAAGTAGAGCTCCACACAGTCAGTTAAGAGCTTTTACCTCTGCACCTGGAACTTCACCTCAAGTGTACAAAATTCTCCCCTTGAGGCAAGCAAATTGCCTAGGGTGCCAGATTAAAGGAGACATTTGCCCTCAGAATCCTGCAAGTGACTAGTCCCAGCCCTGCCTTCAAGCCCTGAGTTGGTTTTCAGAAAGAAGAGCGGCAAATGTTGAGATAGAGGGATCTTGTCTGTTTCAAGTGGGATGGTGAGTATGTTCTCTGCTACTCCATTTTGACCAGAAGTGGAAATCGTACATTATTTTTCTAGTCTCTGATGTGTTCATCTGTAAAATAAGATCATTGATTAGAAGTAGTTTATAAATTTCTATTATTCTGTATCTTCCCCTCCAAACTGTTAGCCATTTTATAGTTAGTTCTTTGAGTAAGTTATCAATCAGTAGGGACTCTCAAAACATGCTCTGCCCTATACCTATACTCTTCTGCTAACCAAAAGGAGATTCCTCAATAATTCCTGCCTCCCTTCCCACATGTCTCTGTCTACATCTCTCTACATGGTCACTGGTCAGAAAATGTCATGTCTGAATAAGAAGTGTGATCCACCTGTAATCTAAACACTGGTGCGTCAAGAGTAAGCTTTCTTGCCCCTTTCTTCTTCCCTCTTTTCCTCTTTCCCTCCCTTCTGTACTCCCAATACACATTGAGGGCCTTCTCTGTGCCTGACACTGTCCTAGACTTACTGATGACATCTCTCTGTTCCCTGGGAAAACAGAAAACCATCCCTATTTGAGCCGTGGTCCACCTACCACCCATGGGCAATGGATAGAAACTCCATTTCCTTCTATCACCTTACTTAGCCTTAACTTCCATGGGATATTCCAACTAACAAGGCAAAAAGAAAAGGTCAGTAAAAAAATTTTCTGGGAAAGTCTAATATTTGCCAACTCTCCTGGAAAAGTGTTTTGTTGTTTTTATTCTCCAGAAACGTATGATGTGAAACTTCCTAGTTAGAAGACATTGACCTTTTTTCTCTTCTTTAGGAAAGGTTTTTAGGATTTAGATTACTAGAACTTCATCCTGCTAATCTTAAAATGCCACATCCTTTGCTGACTTGGAGGTGTGTTGGGACTCTTGTCCAGGTGTTTCCCACCCTCTGTGCCCCAGGGTGGTTTCTGAGTCCACTGTTTATATCTTTTGGATTAGGTGGGGACAAGGCACACACCCTCTCGGATAATGATTGGCCACTCTTCTGGGCATGTGTGAGTGGGTGGGTGTACATATATTTCCCATTCCTCATGGCACCCCACCCACCTCGTATGCAATTTTGGTGGGACTGTTCTTTGTCTGCCCCTGGCTAAGTGATAGATACTTGTACTAAAATAAACCAATCAGAGTCTTTCTCAAAATTCTTAAGATCTTGAGCAGAGTATTGGAAGAATTTAAAGCAACAACAAATAGTGGAGTACAGTAATTCCCAGGGCAGTGGCCAGAATTGGTGTCCAGAAGCTGTTCTGATGCCAAGTCGCACCTTCTTGTGTATTGACACCTGTTTTGTAGCTTTCTATCCATTTGCGACCTCCCCTCCTGCCCTTATCCCATTAGTAGGTTAAGGGAGCCAGAATTGGGTTCTGTGGCCTACTACCAAGAAACCCAAGGTGAAATAGACACCTTCTGTGTCCTCAAATGATGAAAATCTCTCCTCCTTCAAACTCACAGGGAAAGCCCACTGTGTTGATGCTGTGATAACTGCCTGGAGCCCACCTTCAGGGTGAAACACACGTTGTCCAGCTGCTGCAAGTGTGGGCGGCCAGTCCATCTCTGGAATTGCCCTCTGTTGAAGAGAGCCACCTTACTTAAGGTCATGTATTCCACAGGGGGCACCCTATATCCGATGACAGGTGAATGGATGTATATACAGGTGTGATCTCGTTTCTTCAGTGTAGACAACTCCTTGAAGCCATCTCAGTCCCAGAGTTCCCCATGGAATCATCTGAGATTGTAGGGACAGCCCTACTTTCCTTACTTCCCTGTAAGTACTTTTCCACAGTCACTCCCCAATAAATTTCCTGTAAACCTCCATCCCAGAGGGTCTCCTGAAGAACCGACCAAGGACACCACCCAGGGCACTGATCCACAAGAAGCAGCAGCCTCTATGGGCACCTGACCCTCTTTCATGTGATTTGGGGTTTTGGCAAGCCTCAAATGAACCCAGAGAGATGGTTTTCTGGATATTGACATCAGTCATGTAGTCAACAAATGTATTGAGCACCTATACTATGTACCAGGCCTTGTTCTGAGTACTTGGGTGGTCCCAACGAACACAAAGCTAACAAAGAAAAAAAATCATGCCTTTGTGAATTGTATAGAGTAGGACGAGGTTTAAAGGTGCTTTCAAGGGTGGGAAGTACAGTAATTCTTCACAGGGGATGGTCTTGCCCTAAGCCACCCATCCTCACTCTTCTGGACATAACATCTCCCCTCAGGGATGCAGGTACTACTTTCCAGTTTTATTGCTTCTATGAAATAACAGTTCACCTTTTAAAGTCGGATTTGCCTTACCATTATTCTCACCCTGTTCAGTTGTTGCCCCCAGGACACAATTTGAGAGGTAATAGTCCTCATCCCAGGAGTATGTCTCTCTCTGAGGATATTTGTTATTTTTCTTTCTTTTGTTTCAAAATAGAGGTGTGATGGGCACCCCAAACGTGAGACATGCAGCTCTGACAGGTGTGAGTAAGCACCTCTGAAGGCACTTATTTATCATTGTCTTTTTAAAGCATTGTGATTTCTACTGGAAGCTGCCTTTACCCGCTTCCCCTCAGGGCTAGTGTCATGTCCTAATGTATAAAAAATAGTCTCACCTTCATAAACGCAAAAAGGACTAGCACATTTGCTGGGCTGAAATTAAGAGGTAGGTGGACAAATAGGAAGTGATATAGGTGAGAAAAGAAATGGAACATGCCAAATTGGGATTGAAAAAAAACGTAAGTGCCATAGATTATACAATCAAAGGGATCCATTATTGGGTTCTCCCAGGTTCCTTCCTGGCCAATGTACAGTCAATTGATACAGAAAGCAGTTTCCCCAGCATCGACCATGCTTGGCCCATAACGGACATTTAACAGAAGGTAGAAAGGTCACATTGAAACCAGTTCTCTTGGTTTCTTATGAGCTTCTTTCATGGAAGGAGAAAACAAAGTTTTAGAATATCTGTAAATTGCCTTTGTCACTTTACTCATTTCTTTCCCGTGCACCTGCCCCTGCTATAGACCCTCAAGAGTTGACCAAATATAGTAGCAGAGATGACAAAAGTCGTGCTGCTAGTTTGCAACTTAAAGGTCATGGTATCTAATAATTCAGAGGAAACCTAAAGTTCAACCAGTCGGCTCCACTCTTTTGTCAGATGAAAAAACTGAGGTTAGAGAGGAACGTGGCTTATTGAAGGTCACAAAGTGAGCTGGCGAAAGAGTTGATGTTTGTGACTCCTCAACAGGAGTCATCACCCTCTTTGTCACATTGTGCCATTGACCGTCACTCAAAAGGTTGGGGTTACAAAGCAAGCCTTGTGGAAGCTGAGGAATTCTTCTTAGCAGTTTCTGTGAGTTCAGGGGGTTTGCCACCTCCGAGAACACTGATGTCTGCCCAGGGCTGTATTGACTTCCAGGTTTTCTACAGGTGAAGATAACTTTAAAACACGGGATTGGCTCTTCAGTGAATTTTCTATAAAAATGTACTTCTTTATTAAATTCTAACACCCATTTAAATCACTCTCTAATTTCTACTTGTGCAAATCAGATCAAAGTTCTAAATAATATAATGCACAGGAAAACATTAAGTACCTGGTATTTAATTCGTGTTCGTCAAACAGCTCTGAATAAAATTTTCGCTGACTGGTGGCATCCAGATTTGTTTTTTACAGCCACTCACTAGCTCTTCCACTCCGTTGTGGTTGTTTGTCAGAGTTAACGTGTCTTCAACTCCTTTCACCCTCTGCTTTGCACGTTGCTGCTGTAAGAATCAGCATCATTTAACGTTCAGCAGAACAACCCATCCTTTTTACCTCACTGGTGTTAGCTGTCCCCTGGCCCCATCTGTGTCTGCATTCTAGAAAATGAAGTTACGTCATGTAATTGTGATGGTTTTCCTCTGGAGAGACTGCAGCTTTACTTTATAACCAGTGAAATCCCCTTTAACTTATTGCCAAAGATTGTTTTCGAACAAATAAGCAAACCGACTTCATTAGAAGAGCATCCGAAACATTAGCCAGTATCGCTCATCACTAATCACTAAATGATAGTGTGCAAGTATATAAGCTTCAAAGAATGTACGAGTTGTGACATTTCTCACTAGTAATCATGGCTAACTAATAAGAATGGGCACTCTTTTATATCTTTTCATTAATCTTTAGGAAAAAACCTGTTAGGTAAATACTGTTATTATGCCCAATTTATAGACCATGAAACTGAGGCACAGGAAAGATAAACAACTTGTCCAGGGTCATACTCTGTTAGTAGTGCGACTCAGATTTGAACCCAGGTCATCTCAGCTGACTTCAAAGTTTGCCTACGATGCTCTGTCACCTCTAGTAGCTGCTGCTTCACCTTGCACTTACTCTAATCTTACTTCAGAACCTTCTTAGGGAAGCCTGAGAATTCCCTGCATCCAAGTATATTGAAAAACCTGCATAAACATAGAAGACTGGCAAATAAACCAAGTTATTAGGTCATTGTAATAAATTATAGAATACACAAGAATGATTAGATAGTAGAAGATTTTTCTTAATGTTGGAAATGACCTTATATTATGGCCCTTTGTGCAAAAGCTGCTGGGAGTGTAACTTTAGCCCAGGGCTCGGTAAACTTTTTTTGTCAAGGGCCAGATAGTACAATAAATATTTTAGGCTTTGCTGGCCACGTGGTCTCTGTTGCAACTACTCAGCCCAGCCACTTCAGGGCAAAAGCGGCGTGGACTAAATGAATGGGCAGGGCTCTGTTCCTACAACACTGTGTCTGTAGGCACTGCAATTCGAATTTCAGAAAACTTTCACATTCCACAACATATAATTCCTCTTTTGATTTTTAAAAAGCCAAGTAAAAAGGTGAAAATCATTCTTCGCTTGCGGGTTTACAAAACCAGGCAGTGGGCCACATTTGGCCTGGTTGGCCCTGCCAACGCCTGCTCTAGTTAGCTGATTCTTCCACCTCATCATGGGAGCAGAGACCATATCAGAGTCGGTTTGGCACATTACAGAGACTCAATAGAAGTTTGCTGGATTGAAATGAATTGAACTTGGAAAGGAGAAGAAGGGATCTTTTTCAGAAATGCCATCCTGTCTCAAGCTCAGACAGGCACTAAACTCAAACAAGTAAGGGACGTTCTTGCTTTCCCGCATACCTGCCTTGCTTTTCGTAATAGTTTTGTTCACTTTTGATTGCACTGGTACCTGGCTTACCCAGGTCTCCCCAGGAGCTCTATCTTTCATTATCTCTATATGGCAGGTTTGGGACTGCAATGTAGAGATAGAGATCTTGAAGGAGAGAAGAAGCTAACAGCCTCCTCTGCGGGGCTCCCTGCCAAGCTGCCCCCCACCCCCCGCACTGCAAGCGAGGGGGACCTTCCAGGGGATTTAGTGGCTCCTCATTTGGCTGTGTAGCAAAGCAGAATGCTTCTTTCTGATTTCTGCTCTGATAGCATGGCACTCAGATCAAAGGAAGAAGTGCTCCAAATAGTACTGAAACCTTCTGCCTCCAGTGGCACAACAACTATTTGTAAAATGTGTGAATCTGGGAGGTTTGTGGCTTAGAGAAGAGGAAAGGCACCTCCCTCACTGAGGTTCTCTGAAGATGTGTGAATCAGAGACCCCTGTGATCCTGGGGCTTTTGAAAATCAGGGGAAATTCCAATTGTCTTGTAATAGAGACAGATCATGACCTCTGAAGCTTTCTCCCAGTTGGGGAACTCAGTTACTAGAAACAAAAGCCTCATCCTCATTTCCAGGAAGTGACAGGTGAGCCTGAAGTCTCTATGGCCAATCAGGTTAGCGAGCTGCAGAGCTGATTTCCGGTTGTTATTAAGGGTTTGAGGCTTCCCAGTGGGTCGCTCTCTCCCATGGGTGTGCTGTCCCTGGAGTTTGGTTCTTCGCAGAGCAGAGTGAGAAAAATGAAATTTGGGTAGGATATTTTCCAGTCGAGTATGAGAATCTCCCCGCCACCCGTATTTCCCAACAACATGTGCTCTGAATAATGAACTCCACGAGGCAGGTTAAATAATATGATTTTCCCTTTTCTCTGTTCAAATCTGCTTTTCGATGTGCTCAATTGGTTAAGGAGGGGATTTCCTCACCAGGGTTGCAATGTGTTTCTCTTTGGGGGATGCACTTCCAGTTTCTTTGCTTTTTTTTACTGAAACAATTGGCACGCCTTTTTGCTTTCCCCTCCCACTCTTACTGTATTTTTTTAAAGAGCTTGTCTCTGACTCTAGAATTATGCATTCACAATATAGAAGGTTGTCTACTTTAGAGACCTGTAGAGATCCCAAAGTTTTTCCCCCAGAACTGCCTGATATTCCGCTATCAGTGACTCACTTTTTCCGGGTTAAGCATTGACCTTTTACTGTAATTCCTAAAAATCAGAAGAAAAATGAACAAGTTAAAACTCAACAAGCAACCATGGATAGGCCTGAAAGCGTGGAACTTAAACTCGACCTCTTAGTGACTTATAGTCTCACTTTTCTACTTGACAAGAGTGGCGACCTGCCACACACAGAACAGTGAATATCATGGGAAAGGCCCAGGATTCTTCCTGATATGTTACCAAAGAGGGATCAGAGTCGATGGAGCTTAATCTAAGGTCAAGGCCACCAAAGTTCCAGGAGCTTTCAGTCAAGAAAACAACAGATGGTTTCCTTCCACACTTTGATCAAAACTCCAGAGTCCTTACCATAGACCGCAAAGGCCCCCCTGTGTAATTTGGCACCTGCCAACCTAATTTCAACCTGCATCACACTCTTCTTCTTCACTGTCCTTCAGCCATAACATCTTTATTTCTTTTCCTCAAACACATCAACCTCATTCCTACCTCAGGGCCTTTGCAAATGTTGTTCCCCCTTTCCAGAATGTTTTTCCTCCAGATGTTTGCATGACTACTTCCTTCTTGTCTTTCAGGTTTCTGTTTAAATACCACTTCCTGATATCTAGTCTTAAAGTTGCCCACGGATACACTCCATCACATGGTCTTGTATCATTTTTATAGTAGTTATTACCCTCTGAAATTACCTTGGTTTTTTAATGTGTTTCTTTGTTGTGGTTGACTCTTACGAGACTGTAAACCTTGTAGGAGAAAAAACCTTCTTTACCTTACTTATTAAGTAAATGAATAAAAGAATAAAATAGGATTGTCAAATAAGGACTAAAAGCAAAAAGATAGGAAGTTTAAGTGGAAGCTTAAGGGGAAACAAGGGCTGTGAGCTGGAGGTCATGAACAGGTGACCAGGTCAATGCTTGGGCACAGCCGATGGCGATGGCGGTGGTCCTTAGGAGGGATAGTGGGATCGTCAGTGTAGAGGTCTTAGAGAGGGGTCAGCAAATAACATTCCTCTTTCCCATCCCAAATCAGAACCATCAGAGAAATAAGACAAAGGAGGAGTGATACAGGCTAAATGATCACCTTTGTTATTGATAAATTGGAAGGTATGGTTTATATCTATGGCCAAGAGGGCTAATTGATATGAAACAGCAGTACTGGGCAGACTACTCACCTAGTTACAGTAGTGCTGGGTCATGCTGCCTTCTCTGGGGACAAGCCTCACACAAAACTGAGGACACAGAGGAGCAGATTGCAAAACAGGCTTGTGTGGGCAGCTGACTCCCAAGAGAAAAAGAAAGGAAAAAGCTGTCCAGTTTTTCCCTCCAAATTTGACAATCAAATACACCAGTCCACCTCTCCTGGGATAGAGTGCGTGAGGGGATGCAGAGAGGCCTGGAGTCAGGGATGCCCCATGACAGCCCCAGGTAGAGGTGCTTTCACCTGGAACGACCATCAGAAGTGGGGAGGACTGGCTCTCTGTCTCACAGGTGGGGATGGCCACTCCTAGGGAGTGGGTCACTAAAGCACAGGAGAACATCTAGGACATTGACTACCTGACTGTACCTGGCACTGGCTATTCCTCTGCCTCACCTTGTTCCTCTCACTCATTCTTTATTTGTTATTTGCAACTTTGCTCCACAGATTATGTAGAGATCATAGAAGGAGAGATATAAGTGGACAGGACAAACTGCTGCCTGTGGTGGTCCGAGTGCAGTGGGGGAGACTGACCTGGTCTGGCTCCTCCTACTTCTCTGTCTCCTCTCCCAGCATGCTCTCTTGCTGCCTCAGGGCTCCGGTCACTTTTTTTTGCTATAGCTCCTTGTGTGGTACTCCCTCCAGTGCCAGCCTTGTGTTGCTGCTATCCCCTCTGCTGGAATCCCTTCCCACCATCCTTAAGCTATGCAGTGACTGCTCATTCTTTAAAAATCATCTCATCCATTGCTTCATCTCCATCAGGTGCTCTTATTGCACCATCCATCTCTTTCCAAATACTTGCCTTAGGTGTCATTTTTTTTGCACTTAGTTGTGTGATCCTTTTATTTACTTAAAGAAACCCTTTTTATGGAAAATTGTAAGCATTTGTAACAGTAGAGAGGATAGTAAAAACAACTCCATGTATCCACCACCCAGGTTTAACAATGATCAACTCATGACCAATCTTACTGATTCTTTTATTGCCTATTAACTCTCCTGAATAGAATTTAAGCTCCAGGAAGGCAAAGGAAGTACTTTTTTTTTTTTTTTTTACCACTGTATTCTTAGTGCCTAGCATAGCACCTGGCTCATGTGAGGCATACATTTTGTGAATGAGAAACGGATTGAATGGGTGAATGATTTACTATGTGAAAGGACAGCCCAGGTTGCTATGAGAACGTAGAGGAGCAGCGTCTAGCTTTGCCTGAGGCGCTCTCACAGGTTCAATCTGCAAGCTTGCTACTGACCTTGAAGCTTTGTGATGGCAGAGGGGAGGGTGTACAGGGTGGGGAAAACAGGGGAGGGGATAGAGGAGGCAGAGGGTCCACAAAACCCAGGAGAGGGCAGCACAGACCTGCTCAGGCATCCTGGCTGGCAGCAGTCGGGTCACCTGTCTTGCCTAAATGGTTTAATGTTCTCTGCACCAGAACTGATGCTTTGGCCCTAATGGTCAGGAAGAGCAGCTTCCCAGGAACAGTACTCTGGAGAGCTGCTTCTAGAAGAAGGGACTATTGGTCTAGTGTGGTTCGGAATACTGCTTACTCTACCCTCTTCTTGGGTATTAACTACTGCAGGGTTTGTTTGTTTTTTTAAGTTTTAATTTTGTTTAAGACAGCTCTTCCCAAATGTGTTTATTGTGGAGCCCATCACCACTACCACACAGCTATGAACAACATGGAGAACCAGTGTCTGCAGAACACATGAATGACATTTCCAGAAACAAAAAATATTTTGTTTGTTCTTTTTCTTCTTTCAAGCTTTTAAAAAAAAATATATATATATAATTAACACATGATCAGTAAAGATGAAACAGAAAGTAAAAATAAAATAAAGGAGAAATAAAAGCTGCTTATGATTCCAATACATGGAAATAATCTCCTCAGTATTTTGATACATCAATTTGTAGACTTAAAAATGCACAATTACTATACATATTCTCAAAAGATATTTTTGTCAATAACCATTGACATTAATTCCCAGTGACAATGACAAAACAGTCTTAAAAGGAGAATGCATTTCCTGACAACTTAAGTATGGGATTCTTCCTCAAGAATTCCAATGTGTCTTTTTGCCTTTTTTTCCTTTGTTTTATTGTGAGCGCGTTTCAGTTCCTTTCCTGTTTATCTGACCTCCCCGCCCCCTGCCCCAGGCTATGGTTAGTAAAATTTAACAGACAGATTGTTGGTTCAAAATAGGTGGGACACCAAACTTTTAATCACAGTCCAGTTCAGGGAAAGAATGCAAACTGCGTCACTTCTTGATATCAAATGATTTGAAAAGTTCCTTAATCTTTTAAAGGTGGAGGGGGCATCTCTCCTCTACCTATGGTTAGACCTGCTTAAGATGAGACCAGGAGACTTGGAAACAAACTGGCACTTCTCAGTTATTTGTCTTTCTGAAACTACTGGACAGTGGTTTTCAACTTACATGGCCTGCTTTTCCTTGGAAGCAATATCCAGCATTTTTTTTTCCAGTGCTTGCCATGCCTACTCTCCTCTGATAATATTACATAGCATATATCAAGTAGCAATTGAAATTAAAGTGATTTGGAAAATTCTGAAAAGAATATCACAATAGCCTCTGAAATGACCGGTGCAGTGGGCTGATCTCTGGTCCCAGGGCTCCGTCCCCGCAGTGCTGCCACGCACCTCCGCCCTTGCCGTGGCCTCATGGTGGGCAGGGTATACTCCCCTGCCCTGGACTTGGAGCTTGGCCACATGTCTTTCTTTGGCCAACATTTTAGAAGACATTACATGAGCAAAGGCTTGAATATGCTTAGATGGTGAATCTGGTTCTCTCAGGCACATGTCTGCCCAGAGATGAATTTACCCTGGGAAACCATGGACCCAAGGAAGATGAGAGACACATGGAGTTGCCCAGAAATCAGAGCAAGCCCAGCTGAGCCCAATTTAGGTCAGCAGAGCCCTGGTTGATCCATAGACATCTGCACAAGAAACAACGCTTAGCTGAATGTCATTGCACTTCAGGATGATCTTTCCATGGCATGTGGTGTAGCTCACTGAGACAGACAGGATAGGTCAGGGCCTGTGGAAAGCCTGATACAAGAAATAGAAGACCTGCTAAAACAGTCAACGGATAAGGATTAAATAGTAAATGCTCAGAAGGTCTAGTATGGTGGTAATATTATTCTGAGTCCCAGAAATGGGACCTGGTTGCAAGTATTTGACTCCATTTTCCTCTAAGGGACATTCTCATCCAGGTATCAGTGGTTCGGGGAATATGGATACCATTATGCCATAATGTCTGACACTGTACTTTATAGGGGGCACACAAAAGAATAAAGATATTCTGGCAGAGATAAACAGGCGTAGACTTCGGAGTTAGAAATACGTCATTATAAAGTTACATCTTTTTTTGCTACTTACATAGCTACTTAGTTATGGGACCAGTGACGAGTTATGTAACATCTCTGAAATGTAGTACATAACACAGGGATAATAGCATTTAATATTTCCCTATTGTAAGGATGTAAGGATGTAAGCAACCAGCACAATGCTAATACACAGGAGGCACCCAGTGAAGTAGTCACCCTAATAATAATTATTGTTAGTACTGTGTCTCAAGGAGCTTACAGCCATCTTGCATGCAGACTTTTCTCACAGAGCATTAAGACAGGGTATGGAAGGTACCCCTGAAGAAGACTGTTGGCTGTGACAGAGGGATCCATCATCCTCTGGATCCCCTGTAAAGCGAAAGAGGACAGGAGAGGTAAGTGTGGGCGAGTGGATCTTTTCATGATGCTAATGATGTTTAAGCCTCATGCCCCTCACTGCCATAGGCCTCTTCCAAGACCCTGGGAAACCCCCAACTATTTTGTATTCTTTTCTTCAAGAAAGCCCCAACATTTATATAAGTTTTAGAGACTTGCCAAAACATAGTTTCAGGTATGCCATGCTGTGGAGAGCCTCCTGCAGCGAGCAGAGAGTTCAGATTCCCCCTGTAAGTCCTGGAGAGCTGTCCCCTGGGATGGAAGTGGTCATGTTCACACTCTGGGCTGCCCAGTGGCCCAGCATCCAAGGAATCTGCTCGGCCCCTCTGTTTTGGTAAAGAAACCTCACAGAGCATGCCCGGATGAGCAGACTGAGAGAAAACTCTGAACTCAATCCCCCCTCCCTTGGGCAAGCCAGATCAGGCCCGTCTGTTTGTGTGGGATCTGCTGTGGCTCTCCCACCGCCTCTAACAATTTGGGGAATCTAAAGCATGGTGCTGCTTTCCTGCCGGCTCCAAGCTGGCTGACACCACCATCCGGCTAAGGAGATTAGCTGGGCTTTACTTACAGATGCCTTCTAGTGACAACAGCACCCACCACGCCCAGGTAGAGCCTGGGAAGAATGAGAGCACATTCTTTTCATGTCCGCTGCTGAATGCCAGGGAAAGATTACATCCGACACGGACATTGTCTACACAGGTACCGGGGAGTCCTGGCCCGAGGCTGCCCTGACAGACTGCCAGTCACATCATGGAAAGATAGACTCCAGTGCAGGGTCTTGAGTGGCAAGTGCAGAGACAGGGTCCAGGGAGGCCTGTAGCACCTGCATGGTGCTCAGCACAGGAGAGGGACTCAGTGAACCCTTCTGAGTGATTGAATGAGTGGGAATGGCAATGACCAACCCCATCGCCTCTGTGTCATATTCCTTCCCCAGTTCTCATTTTTGAGAAAAAGAATTTTTCAAAATAATAAGAATTTTATAAACAAGTATAAATAAAAAATTGGTATATTAACATTTAGCAATATATACCTTAAGTATAGAATATTCACTCAGAGGATCACCTGTGCTCCTCCGCATGCCCGTCACATGCGCACACATGTGTGCACATAGGCACACATGCCTGGAGGGACAGTATTGCATACTGATAAGTGATGACCTCTGGAGTCAGATGCTCTGGACTAGGGTCCCAGTTGCACCCTTTGTTAACTCAATGATCTTGGGCAAGTTATTTAACCTTTCCGATCCTTGATTTTCTTATCTGTAAGATGGGATGATGATAGCAACCACTTCACAGGATTTGTTATAAAGATCATATTATTAGCATTCTATAAAGTGCCATAAAAATGTGAAGGGTTATTGCTACCTACAGAGCAGCATGAAATGAGATGAATATTTTGCTTTTGCTCTTCCTGGCATTCGGCTAGAGACAGGAAAAGAATACGCATTCATTCCTACCCTGCACAGACAGGGCTTGGTAGGTGATACTGTCACTGGAAATATTTCTGTAGATTAAGTTGCTAAACTTTCAGGGAGAAAGCAGTAGGAGGCCAAGGAAGACTTCCAGAAAGAAGGTGATTTTGAAAACCACCTGGATGCCTGATCTCTCTGCACTTAACCCCATCTTTTAAAACCCAAATACCTCAGTTATCTTCAACCTTGGTAAAGATGCTAGTCTAAATCATGACTTGTGTTTCTGGTTTCTACTCCAAGATCCATGTGTTTTCACGGATGTTATTTGGTAATTTGTCTACTGTAAGCTGTGTAGCCAGTGGGTCTCTTTGTGATGATTCAGCAAAAACACTTACGGTTATTGTGCTTGTCAGCCTGAGCTGCTATATATAACAAATGCCATCACCTGGGTGCCTTAAACAATACCCATTTATTTCTCACACTTCTGGAAGCTGGAAGTCCAAGATCTAGGCATTGGAAGATTCAGTTCCTGGTGAGAACCTTCTTCCTGGCTTACCCACAGGAGTCTTCTCACTGGCTCTTCACAAGACTGTGGGATAGCATGGGGAGAACACATGGTCTGGTCTCTTCTAGTGACACTAATCACGTCATGGGGACTCCACTCTCATGACCTCATCTAAACCTAATTACTTTCCAAAGGGCCCATCTCTAAATGCAATCATGTTAGGGGTTAGGACTTCAACACAAGAATTTAGGGGAACACAATTTAGTCCATAATATTCTGCTCCTTGCTCCCCAAATTATGTTCTTCTTGCATGCAATACATACATACATACATACATACATACATACATATATATATTCCATCCTTATAGCCCTCAAAGTCTTAACTTATTCCAGCATCAACTCTAATGTCTAAAGTCCATCTAAGTCAGATAAAAAGGAAATGATTTAAGCTACTATTTATCCTAAAGCAAAATTCTTCTCTAACTGTGAACCTGTAAAACCAAACAAGATATGTGCTTTCAAATATAATGGTGGGACGAGGACAGACATTCTCATTCCAAAAGAGAGAAACAAGAAAGAAGGAAGGGGTAACAGGTCCCAAGCAAATCCAAGATCTAACAAGACAAATTCCATGAGATGTTAGAGCCTGAGAAGAATCTGTGGCTCAATGCTTTGCCCTCCAGGCCCACTGGGGTGGCAATGTCATCCCCAAGGCTGTGTGAGGAGCAGTGGCTCTCTGCGGGGCCCCATGTGGCTGCACTCCAGGGTTTGGGGGAAAAGCCTACGCTGTGGCTTTCTTTGGGGGAAATGGTCCCATCCTCTGAAACAGCCTTGTCCTGCCCCTTCTGCCCTTCTCCTTGCCTGTGCACTCTGGGTCTGCTGTGGGAGTGGCAGCTCTGATGATCTCTGAATTGCCTTTGAGATCCTTCTTGTCTTTTCTGGGAAGATAGCAGACATTTGCAGCCAAATAGCTCTATGGTCCCATCTTGCAGAATATAAGAAGTCAACAGCCTTCATTCATTACCTCCCACTTTCTCTGTCCCCTTTAATTCAAACTAATGATGGTATAATCCCACCCCTATTTCCTGACCTTGCTGAAATGGCTGATGAAGTTTATGAGTAGCACCCACGACTTCTCTACCATGTGGTTGCTCAGTCACACTGATAGTGTTCTCTTTGGAACAAACTTACTTTTTTGCTATATGGGTAGGCTGAGAATTTTCCAAACCTCTAAGCTCTGGTCCATTTTGCTTAATGGTTTCACCTTCAATTTAGCTCTCTTCTGTCTCATCTTATTATAAACAGTCAAGAGGAACCAAGCTATTCTTTCAACATTTTTGCTTAAAAATCTCCTCAGCTAAATAGCCAGTTTCATTGTTTGCAAGTTCTACAAAACACAAGAGCACTAGAATACAAAACACTAGAAAATGAACATAATTTGGTCAAGTTGTTACTTTATAATGAGGATTCCCTTTCCTCCAGTTTCCAATAACACATTCCTCACTTCCACCTGACACCTCATCAGAATGCCTTTACCATCATATTTCTACCAACATTGTGCTCATAATTATTTATATATTCTCTAAGAAGATAGAAGCTTCCTCTACAGCTCTCTGACTAATACAGTCCTGATGATGATGAGACTCAGGGCTTGGTCCAAACTTAGTCCAAGGACATTTTTAGGACTCCTTTTCCTTCAACTAATTTACCTCTGTCCTCCCAAACTTCCTCTGTACTCTAGCCATATAATTCCTGCTAAACTTGACTTCATGTTTTGATCTTGGATGTCTAGCTTTCAATCCTAGTGCCCCAGTACTGAAAACCATTATTTTTTCTTATCATAATGAAGACTTAATGTCTATATTTGTCATTTTCTCAGTAGTTGTACAGTCACCTGGATTATTTCATGCTGCAAGGCAGAAATAGACAATAGACAGAGGGAATTCATACCAAGTGGTATGGCCTCTCAGGATTGGTCCAGCTCACCTGGGATATTCTTCAGAGCCTGATGTACGGAAGGGGAAGAAGACCCACATTCCCGTCCTGTTTTTGTTACCAAGTAGCTAGGTGACCTTGGGTAACTTGACTCATCTCACTAATCCTCAATTTGTTTATCTGTTAAATAAAAACTTGGGACTAGGTACATTCATTCTTGCTCTAAA
The DNA here is from genome assembly GCA_004027735.1 of Carollia perspicillata. Taxonomy (NCBI): domain Eukaryota; kingdom Metazoa; phylum Chordata; class Mammalia; order Chiroptera; family Phyllostomidae; genus Carollia; species Carollia perspicillata. The sequence goes on along the minus strand of PVKM010026456.1, from coordinate 2,841 downwards.
GTCCTATGATTCATATATTTTGCAACATATGAAGAGAAAAATGAAGCCCTAGCTTTTCAATTCCTACAAGGCATCACCTTTCCTATAGCCCAGAGAGCTGTGGTTCTATCTAACAGTTAATTTCTTGCTTATGGGCAGCACAGGGGCTCACTTGGGGTCACACATGGATGCAGGCGCCTTTCCACTCATGGTTCTACCTTCTCTAGGTCCTCTAAGGGAAAGAGATTGAGGATGGTACATGGCAGGTTTCTGTGGGCTAGGCTGGGAAGAAGTACACACCAATTTGCTCCCATTCTATTGGCCATAATTTCATCACATGATGGCATCTCATTTTAAGGGAGGCTAGAACATGCATCTGATTATGTGTTCAGGAGGAGGAAGAGAACATGACTGTAGGTGAGCACCCCACAGTGGGGTAATGAGGCACCAGCGGCCTTGGGACATAGGCTGGAATGGAGAGCCTCTGGAAAGTATCTGGATCTCTTTCTTTCTGCCTGGAGACTTTCACAGACTGGTTTAGTCCACTGGGCTCAATTAGCTTCCATGAAAAATATGTGATATATTTGAACAAGTGCTATGCCCATTCATTCATTCGTTTGTTCATCTAACAAGTAATTATTGACACCGCATTTGGATTAGAAACTATGAATCTAATTTTAAAAACCCGCAACAAAACAAAAACCAAAATACAAAAAAGCAAATAATTTAGAGTCTGGGACCTCAAGGATTTCACACTATAACAGAGCTAAGACCACTACAAAAACCACTCATGAACAGCAGTATGTGGTCAGTGGTATAGGAGCAGTGTGTTTTACAGGATATCTGGTATGGAGAAAACTCTCCCAGTTATGGAGTTTGGAAACAGAGAGCAGAGAGTGAGCAGAGGTGGGAAAAGAGGATCAAATGATATGATGTGCTCTACTAGGCTGTGCACCTGAAACAAACATAATATTTTAAAAACTGATAGGTTATTGGAAATGGAAGAACAAAAGTCAAGGAAGGCAACCCTGGCTGGGTAGGTCAGTTAGTTAGAGCATTGTCCCCATACTCTAAGGTTGTGGGTTCAATCCCCTGTCAGGCACAAACAGGAATTAATCAGCGAATGCATAAATAAGTGGAACAACAAATTGATGTTTTCCTCTTCCTCCCTTATTCTCTCTCTAAAATTCATGAATAATTTTTTTTTTTTTAAAGGCAGGGAAGGCAGCCTCTCAGGAGCCTCTTTAAAGAACTTGGACTGTATTTGTTAGAAAATGGGGGACACCGACAGTCTTGAATATTTGGGCCACTTGACTTCAGAGGAAAAACAGATCCCTTGACACATACTGCACTCTCCATCCTTGACCCAGAGCCTTGCCTTGCCAATGCTACCTGGTCACAGAGGGACCAGGGAAAGAATGTAAATAACTTGGACTCCAACCCAAGTCTACCAGGGGGCAGGGTAGTGGCACTATGGTTAATCTTGCTGTGGACATTACCTCTCTTCTTGAGCCCACACAGAAGGATAGTAAACGTTCCACTGACCTCTAGTGGTCAATATGGCATCCAAACTGTCCCACAAACCCTTTTCCACATGTCTATCCCCAGTGATATCTGTTGAGGAAGAAATTGCTTAGAATAAAGCTTCTTTTCTTCCAGCCTCTCCTTTCTTGCTCTCTATGGGCTTTCCCCCTTCATTCAACTAACTCTATCCATAACTCCCTCTCCCTGGCCAGCGGGGAAGCTTTGAGGCTGTGGGACATATGATACTTCACTTGTCTCCACGTTGGTCACAGTCTGCTGATGCTTTTTTCACTTCATGAAGCGTCCAGATGCTGCGAAGGATATGCATATACTGAAAGTCAATAATCTATTCATAGTTATGTTATTAGACTGTGAAGTGGGGTCAGGTGTTTTAATACTAATCATTAATGTCTAATAAACCATCTATGTCAGATGCCATTCTAAGTACTTTAGAGGTGAAAATTGATCTTTTTATATGAATCTTCACAATACATTTTAGAAGTTGGAACCGTTGTTGCTCCTCATTTTAAAGAGGAAATTGAGGCACAAAGAGGTTAAGAAATAAGTTCAAGATTATGAAGCTAGACAGTGATAGAACAGATACCTGACCCAGACAGCATAACTGCAGAACCTGTACCCACAGCAACATCTTGGACCAGCAATGTGATATTTCTAACATCTGGGGGACCCTGCTTCCTCATCTGCCATATGAGGGTATTGGAATAGAGAAGAGGTATTCAGACTTTTTTTCAGAAGTGGAATGGGCAGAGACAGTAGATGAGAGAGCATTGTGCTTTAGCTAAAGCAGAGGACCGAATCCCAACTGGTTTTTCCTCTCCTCGCTGTTCCCTTCTCAACCCAGCGGACTCTTAAATGCCTGGGAAGGATCTCAGAACTCCAGGGAACTAGGTGGCACCAAAGAATTATTTAGTTAGTATTTATTTAGCACTTACTGTATTAGGTGTTTTGGAAACATTGTACACTTAATTGTCACAACAAGCTCATGGGGTAGCTCTTATTATGCCCATTTTATAGGTGGTAAAGCAATTTAAATTAAATAGCCAGCCCAAAGTCATGCAACTGGTAAGTGGCAAAACTGGAATAGAAATCCAGGTCTGGCTGTCATGAAAGCCCATGCCTTTCACAGCAAACTCCATGGTCCCTTTAACAGCGAGACTGTGTCCAAGGAATCAGTGAACTGGGGGTCCATTCAAGCCTACTCTTCTTTTTATAATATATTTTATTGATTATGCTATTACAGTTGTCCCATTTCCCCCTTCACTCCCCTCCACCCTGCACACCCCTTCCCACCCACATTCCCCCCTCCCTTTAGTTCAT
>PVKM010026455.1:0-19320 GCA_004027735.1 Carollia perspicillata | reverse complement strand
GGTGCCTAGGAGACCAATAGCGTTCTGTCTTGGAATGAGAGGGCCCCCTAAAGGAGATGGAACTTCAGTTGGATTTTGCTTGGAACAGACTTCCAAATGGGGGAAGGGGAGAGGAAGTAGAACGCACCTGATCGTGGTAGGGGTTTAGTAAATGCCTGTGTGCCTGAATGAATGAATGAATGAATGAAGTGCCCAGTTCTCAACTCAGTTCTACTAGTGTGGCAGCCCGGCACTCTATGGAGACCTGCACAGGGGTGGGGTGGAGATGGGTTGGACACTTAAGTCCTTTCAGTTCTTAGGTGAGTCCAAGTTTTGGTATGATGGGTTTTTTATCCTGGGAAATGTGAAATCAGGCTCGGGCACAAGGTCCGCAGGGCCCTAAGACCCTTGGTTTGAGGCCTTTCAGGAAGGTTCAATTTGCTGTGCGTACATGTAGTAGTGAGAGGAGTAGCAGCAATCCGTGGGACCTGGAGCAGTTAATTTGTCTCTGTACTCTGTTTCCCCTTCTGCAAAAATCAAGAAAACACAGCCTCCCTCCCAAGCTGCCATGAGGATTGAATGAGATGCAAATGTGAACTTAGATTTTTCCTGACACGAAGAACCCACGGTGAGAACTGATATTTATATCTGGAAAGGCCAGCCCAGAATAGATGGCAAATTTGCCAAAAGTTAGTTACCGGTGATTCTCAAACTGGAGTATCGTGTGCATTGGAATCACCTGTAGTACTTGTCTAAAATACCTATTCTCTGGCCCCTCACCCAAAAAGATTTTATTCTGAAGGTCTAGGATGGAACCAAATAATCTGTATTTTCTTTTACTTTATTTTTACTTATTTACTTTTAGAGAGACAGGAAGGGAGGGAGAAAGAGAGGGAGAGAAACAGCAACATGCAAGAGATATATTGATCCATTGCCTCTCGACTGCCCCCAGCGGGGACCTGGCCTGCAACCCAGGCATGTGCCCTGACCAGGAATTGAACCAGTGACACTTGGGCTCGAAGGCCGGCACGCAGTCCACTGAGCTGCACCATTCAGGGCTAATCAGTATTTTAACAAGGCTTTTGGGGCAGGAGGTCTAGGGATTGTTTGGCCAGGTGCAGATGGGTCTGGTTAAGAGACATGTGGAAGCGCACACACATGTATGTGTGTGGCCATGGTTTGCCCTGTCACCTATGGCTACAGTTGCCTCCCCAGATGATTTGCTTCAGCAGCCAGTAGCTGGTTTGAAATTCAGAAAGTCGTTTCATCGGTGAAGGAGAATGGATGCTGGCAAAAGGGGACGGATTTATGTCCCCATCAATAGGACCAAGTATGTTTTTCCTGCTAATGCCTGGCATGGTCCCCAGTTGCCCGCTGCCAGGTTACAGCTATTGGGCAATTATGTACTTCCTGGCTTTCTTTTCCTTTCTCTTTCTATAAAGTGTGAGGGCCTGGTGAGGCTCCAGGCTTCAGACTAGTGGGGCCTAGGCTTTTTCAGGGGCTTAGCTGGGAAATAGCTACTTGGGTTGGGGTGGGGGTGGGGCAGGTTGGATTGTGGGGGCTTGGAGGGCCCAGAAACTGGGAAACTGAGATTTAAGTTTAGAGGTCCTGTCAGGCTCTTGACCTAGGTCACTGCTTGCAGGAAAGAGAGGGAGGGAGGGAGGGAGGGATCTCTCATTGATTCTGGAATGAGATAAACCAGCTTTCAGTTTTCAAATCTCAGCAGCTGCAGGCGGGGATCCCAGCTCCGGTTATATCAGAACACAGAATTCAGAAGGTGCTCCCTGGCCTTATGCCTTTCGTCATATGCAGGGAGACAAGAGCAGTGGGAATGGCACCTGTTCTGAACCTCCCCAGTCCGTAGACCAGCCTGTGCGTCTGCTGGGAACTTGCTCAGGGTCTTCCGCCTCCTTGAAGAGCAGCTGCCTGCTGTGCTCATGGTTTCTCAGCTCCGGAAAGGAGTCCTCTTCCCCTCCGCACCCTCATTCTTGCCTCTTCACTGTTCTCCCTGAAGGGAGGTCAGCCTGGTGCCTCAGGAACTTCAGTGGGAGAGAAGGATGTGGGAGCCACCCAAGAGGCCCCCTCAAGGGGAACTGAGATTGTTGGTGGGGGCTAGATTCAGAAGAAGGCCTGCTGAGTGACTCCCATCCCCATTTTCTTTCTGCTTTTCCAGAACATTTCCCATTGCCAGCCTGCCTAGATGAGAACATCAGGTGCCAGATGGGATTGTCCAGGGGGAGGGGCAGGTGGGCAAGACTAATGGCTACTCAAGGAGGACATCAAAGGGAAAACAAATATTTGCTCTGGGTCTTCTAGTCTCCAAGTGCATTCCTGGTATCCAAATGACATTTCCTCCTGTGACTCTCCCAGCTCCCTGACTGCCCCTGCCCCCAAAGAGCAAAGCCCCTGCTGTTAGAATCCACCAAAAGCTTTGTTTGGGGTGATCTGCATGGAAGTCTTGTCCCCAAGGGGTTCCATGAGGAGCATGGGGCAGGGAGTGGATAGCGACCTATGTGGGGGTGCTCCTGTCTTATATATGAGATGGCTTGGATTTGAAAATGACTGAGATGGTCCTATTCCTTCATTGACAGATAGGGAAACTGTGGCCCGGAAAGGGGACATGTCTTGTCCCTTGGCTGGTTAGTGGCATACCTACAACATACACCCCTGATTTGACCGCTCCAGGTCCCGTGTGTCCAGGACTGAGTCTCGGTCTGGGAGGTGGCCCTCAGCTGAGGTCAGGCTGGTCTCATTGTGCTTCGTCATTCCAGCGGTCAGCTCCAGCCACCTTCTCAGAGCTTCAGCAGTGCAGAGGGTCAGAGGAGACACTGAGAACCGACCCCCAACTCCTCGTGCACTGCCTGTGCCGAGGGCCCCTGGCTGGGTGAACTATATACACTGCATTCCTGGTTTTCACCTTGTCGGGAGGGCTGCCCAGCTCAGAGTCAGCCTGCAAGCATTCGGATGCTGCCTCTACTGCTCATGTGACCTCTCCGTATCTCAGTTTCCTCATCTGTAAAGTGGGGATTACAGTAACTCCTACATTGTGCTCGCTATTCTCAGAGGGTTAAATCAGATAATACGTGAAAAGTGCTGAGCACAGTAGCTGACACAGTGTCATCCTGGCAAGGCTGCCCTGACCAGGCTCTGCTCTTGTGGAGGCATCCATCCGGGGTCTGTTCTGGCCTGAGCAGGAAAATGCATTGTGCTTAGCTTCCTTAAGCCTGACCACTCTGTCCTCTGCTTTGTTCAGAGTCCTACTCTCTCCTTCAGCCCCCGCTTCAGAAAAGGGCTCCCGCCTGGCCAGATGCCCAAGGTCTGTTCTGCCTGACGCTGCCTCCCTGCTCCTCCTGCACCTGCCTGCTCAGCAGCAGGGAGGGAGGCTCTGGCTGCAGGCGACTCTTGTCCTTGGATTCTGGCCAAACCACACAAGAGAGCTGGGCAGGGAATTGCCTTGCCCAGCAACCTGGCAGAGTGAACGGGAGGGTGGCAAGGAGGGGTGGGTACAGCATGGAGTTTCGGGGAAGCAGCTCAGACTCCTCACTCCTGGAGCCCATTCCTTTCCCTGCCTGGTTCTCTGGCAGGCTTGGTGGAACAGTGAGCCCCCATCCCTAGGCCCATTCCCCACTCTGCCCACCGAGGCAAGCCCAGCCTGACCTCTGCTTCGTTATCTATATGGGTCATCCTCCAGCTCCTTGCCCTGCCTCCTAGATGGCAGCTGCTCCCTGAAAGGCCAGAGAAGAGTCAAGGACTTTGGCTCCAGCTTCTGGCAGCAGCTGTGACCAGGGTGCCCAGCTTGCACCCTCTTTCCTGGGATCTGGGACCAGCACCTTTAGGTCTTGCTTCTCTAAGACCTTCCTGCCATCCTTTCCTGAATCCAGCTCACTCCCTGTCTGGGGGTCTGTTGGTGGTGGGTGGGGGGTAGGAGCACTGTTTAACCAGTTGAGCCCCAGCACCCATCTCTCCAGTGTGTTGTATGAGTGGGATGTGAGTGGCTTTTTGGACTGTGCAGCTTGGCCTAGGGCAGGGTGAGGGGCATTCCCTTCTCTGGAGGTTGGGGTGGGGGGCGGCGTGGGGAGAGGCAGGGCGCTGGAGGCGGGGCGGGACATCTGCAAGGATCTTTTTTGTCTTCCGAGATGGCAGCTTCTCCAGGCCACACCCCTCCCCCTTGGATCCTGACTCTGTCTTGAGGTATCAGGGAACCTTGGAAGAGTCAGCGCACCTTTCCGGACTTAAGGGTTTGCCATTTGCAAAATAGGGGAGGGAATTAGCCCTGCTGCCTTTCCAACATGCAGGGCTGCAGGGGCAAGAAAATCACTGGGCCGGTATCCATAGGAATTTGGCTCGGGCAGGTTAACATAGATGTAGCATGGGGCCCCTGAACAAGCTCATTATAACAATCCTTGGCTAGCACCTTCCTGGCATAGTAGCAGGTGACCCATTTCTGCAGACACTTAGAGATCCTGATGTGCACATTTGTGAATGGCTCCTTTCTTTCTGGACTTTGCTCAAACATTTCTCTCTGCCTGGAATGCCCCTGTTGCCCCTCCCTAGCTTACCTTCCTGGCTGGGCAAACCCCATTCATCCCTCAAGATCTAAAACAAAGTTTTCTCCCAGAGGTGATCGTCCCTGCTCTTCCAGGCAAAGGAAGCTCTCCCCAGTGCTCCTGGAGCCCCCGGCGGGCAGAGGCCTCAACAGTCACATTCATCACCCCTGGCCTGAGTTGATTCAATTGCTGGCCCTCCCACTAGACTGAGGACCCTGGTGCAGGGACTGCCCAATTTTCGTCTAAATCCCCAGTACCTAACATAGCACCAGGCACATAGTAGGTGTTCAGCAGATGTTTGGAGAAGAAATGACCTTCACTTTTTCAGATGAGGACATTAACACCAACCAGACCAATGAACCAGATCATTTGAGTGACTTGTCTCGAGTTGCATAGTCCCGTAGGGGCAAGTGAGGATGAGGTGCTTGGGCTCCTGACACCCACTCGGAGGACCTGGTGTCCATGTTCGCACTGAGATGCTTTTTGTGTCTGGGTTCCCTGTTCCCACTAGGTAGGGCAGCCATGCAATGCGTTGTCTACACTTGGGTGCTTTGGAGAGAAAGGGTCACTATGAGTAACGACACTCGGATGGACCGGGACTGGCTCCAGGTGCAGGGCCTCCCGGCCTCTGGGCGATCCACTCAGCAATTGCTGCCTTCCTCCTCGGCTCTAGTAATATATTTTTTTTCCCTAGAGAATGGTTGCTCAACTGTCTTGCAGATGAGAACAAAGGTCCCTCAAAAGCAATGCTTATAACGGAGGCTGACTCTCCACCCATGCGTGGGAAGAAAAACAAAAAGTCTCATCTGGGCACAGGCCCAATCAGTCAGGGGTCAACCCACTGACAACTAATAAATATTTCTTTTGTGATTTGTGTTCATCAGTAAACAATTGTTGAGTGCTCTTGAGCACTGACCTCTGTCTAGGCCCAAGCTTTTGCTATATCTAGTTTACTTTGATGGGCCAGCCGGCAGGTAGCTAGGGGCCTGTCTCATGGGGCCAGGATAGGGTGTCACCAGGGCAGGGACACATCACTCTTCTTGCCTGTCACCTGTGTGGAGGCCAGATGGCATAACTTGTTTCTTTCCTGGGAAGTGCCAGCCCTGCCCTGCTCCCCTGGCCCTAATGTGGCGAACCGTGGGTCCTTCGACTGAGCCCCTGAGGCCAGAGCAGAAGCTCACAGGGGAATGGAACTGTTCATTAAAGATTAGGCTTCCAAATTTGAAAGAAATGGATCTCGAGGTTTGACTTGTGTGCCATCTGCCCATACAGGGACTCCTTCTAGCACTCCAGACCCCTTTAGTTGGGCAGTGGTGGGGGGGACTCATTTCTTCTGGGTCTTGTCTTTTTCAGAGCTCTTCCTCCTAAGCCTAGGATGCTATCTCTCAGTGTCGTATATGTTTGTGAGTACACAGTTATATGTTCAAGGTGTGCTTGGTTTTTGTGTATGTGTGCCTCCTAAGCTCTCGGATAGTTTCGTTTTATTATCTAGATTTGTAGTTTATGTATGATGGTCTACCCTCTGTTAGTAGCTTTTGTGGCCCCTTTATCTGAAGAGCTTATAGTGCTTCACCCATTGTCTGATTATTACAATGAAGCATTTTAGAGAGAAAAGGCCTGGTCCATAAACTCTTGCCTTCAGGGAGAGAAAAGGAGAGTGGGGGGAGAGAGACGGGCAGGAACCACGCTCCAGGTTCAGGCCTCCGACTTGAAGGAGGATTCCAACCCCTTCGTCCCCATCCCTGCCCCCTGTCCCATTCTGAATCTGGGACTTCTCTGCTCAGCTCTGGGGGTGGTTCAGAGCAGGAGGGGCGGGCCCGAAGAGAGCACCTGCCACTGCTGCATGGGCCTCAGCAGCATCTTGGAGGAGGCTCCATGGCGACAGTCGCGCCCGCTGCCATTGTCCTCCCTGCCCAGCTCAGGGGGGCAGAGAGCTGGGCCTCCCCTCTTTCATGGAGGCAGCTCCAGGGGAGGAACGGGGCGGAGGGCACAGCGGCTCTGGCCCGTTGCCAGGGTGACCAGGCCCTGGGCACTGTGAGTGACTCTTTATGCGATTATGGCTGTTCCGCATTCTTGTCCACTGTCCCTGTGAGCAGGAAGCCATTGTCTGCCTGCAGAGCCCTGCGAAAGGGGGAATAAGGCCCCTCCCTTCCAGAAATGCTTTCTTTTCTTCTGTCTCCTTTTGAACCTCGAGAGGAGGCCAACCCTCCTGGGAAATCGAATGAGGAGCTGTTTACCTCAGTCTGGGCCCTCAGATTTTTCATAACTTGCCTGTCTCCCAAGAAGAGGAAGTCTGGTATTTACCACTGGTGTCCCTGGGCAAGACTTGACAGGAATTGACCAACCCTGTGACACACCCCCTGGCCAGCGCCCGGTGCCAGCAGCGCGGCCTCCACGGGCCTGGCATCCGCCAGAATCAGGGCAGGAAAGCACCTCGCACATCCTTCGTCCTGTTTGTCCCACTCAAAAGTGAGGCTCTGAGAGGGGGTGGGACTTGCCTGTGGGGACAGTGACAGAGCCTGGAGGAGATCCCGGGTCTCCTGACTCCGCAGGAGTGTCTTCCGTACACACCACACTCACACTCACGCACACGCACACACACGCTGCACTGCTGTGATTCTCCCCTTTCTGTCTGTCACCTTGGCCCCGAATGGAAGGAGCAGAGGAGACCCCCGAGTCTCCAAGAGCTTGGTTAAAGGGCATCTTGGCGGCTGTTTCTTCATTTCCTCTTGCTCCATTCCGCCCTTCCTGAGCCATGCAAACCAGCTGGGTGGGTTAATCCTTGTATGGTATTTTCACCTTTACAGGCAAGATAGCAGAGCCCAGAGGAACCTTTGTACCTGTCTAGTTGTTTTCGTTTGTTGCCAGGAGAGGGACATTCCTCACCTAGACTGAAGGGACTGTTTTTTTTGTCCCCCACAAATTTTTTTTGTGGTAAATATATGTAACATGAAATCCATCACTGTGATCTACAGTTCATGCAGGGCATTAAGTACGGTCGCCAGGCTGTGCAGCTGTCGCCGCTGTGCATTTCTCAAACTGTTTCATCGCTCCAGCAGAAGCTCTGGGTACCCACGAAACACTAACCGCCCGCCCTGCCATCTCCGCCTCTCCTCCTCCCTCCCCTGGCGACTTCTACTTTCTGTCCCATGCATTTTCCTATTCTGGTCACCTCACGTAAGCAGACTTGTACAACATTTGGCCTTGTGTGTCTGGCTTAGTCACTTAGTATAACGTGGTCAAGGTGTAGCCCCGCTGGTGCCAGTTAGTGGCAGTATGGCTTTGAGCAGGTCATGTGACATCAGTTCCCGCGCCTGTAAACAGGAATGATGATATTTCTCTGCCTACCTCCCAGGGCTGCTGTGAGGGCCAGTCAATGTACTAAAGTGGCACATGGTTACCCAGTGCCTGCCGTGTGCCAGCCACTCGGCTTGGCAGCAGGGACTTGGTGGTGAGCAAACCCTCATGCTCATGGTGTAGCGTGGTAAATTTCCTTTGTAAATCAGGCATCGGCCTTCCAAAGGGTAGTTACTTCCCTTGCTCATCTGTGGCCTCTGAATAAGGCCATTGGCCCTTCCGCCTTCCTGATGCGTGGACCACACCCAACCCAGGTAAGAACTTCTCCAGAAGGTGCTCTTCGGCCTCTCTGCCACCCTCCCTGGTGAGGGGTGGAGCGGCTCCTCTGGGTGCATCCTTGGCCTCTGCAGCAGCTGCAGGCATCCCAGAGTCAGGACTTCAGAGTGTCCTCCAGGACACCTTCACCTGCCAGACCTTTCCCCTCACTCTGCAGCATTCTCTGTTCCCAGGTGGCCATCAAGTCAATCCGGAAAGACAAAATCAAAGATGAGCAAGATCTGATGCACATTCGGCGAGAAATTGAGATCATGTCATCCCTCAACCACCCCCACATCATTGCCATCCATGAAGGTACTGAGGCGGGGTGTTTGACCCTGGGCCCGACGGCAGGTGTGTGTGTAGGAGCAGTCAGAGCAGGTGATACAAAGAAATGAAAGAGACGCAGGCTTTGGAGCTGGACAAAAGCTGGATTTGAAATTCAGCTGTATGACTTGGGCAACTATTCAGTTTAGTCCCTGGGTGGGCCTCAGTTCCTCATTTGTAAAACGGGATAGTCCTACCTACGTCGCAGCATAGTTGCAAAGGTCAAATCAAATGTCACCGAGTGCTCAGCTCACAGGAGGAACTCAGTCAATTGTAGGCTTTCTGTTGTTACTGGTAGGTGTTCCAAACTTGAACACTACCTCCCTAGCCCAATGAGATCCTCAGCAACACCGGGGAGGCAGAGACCTGCACCTGTGTCTGGTGCATGCGTGCTGAGGTCCAGGCCTCCCGGAGTCTGCCCTGTACTCTGAATCATTCCTGCATGGGGCTGGCTCCCGCCTCTCCTTGTCATCTTTCTCAGCCTTCTCTTGCTCTGACATCAGCGCTGGCTTTCCACTCTGACTGCCCTGTTCTCTGTGACCCAGACGACAAAGTGAGCGAGAGAAGGTGACCAGGGAAAGGGGGCGGGGGGTGCCCTCCCCCACACACCTGTCTGCTTCCAGCCTTTACATAATGTCAGTTAGAGGGAGAAATAAGGAATAGCAGCAGAGGGAAGGAAGGGAGCCTATGGCTTTGCCCTGTTTTTGAATATTTTTGGTGGGAAGTACAATATAAGAGAAATCTTCTCTCTTGGGTTCCATTCATAGGAAGACTAAGGGCAGAGCCACTGACATGGTCCTGTGGCCTGAACCTGTCCCACAAGGGCTCTGGGCAAGTAGCTGAGAAAGCTACTTGTATCTCTACGTATTCCCCCAGGGAAGAGTGGGCAGATGGCAGGGTATTGGTTTAGCCAGACTGAGCTTGGCGATTGGTGTGTGTCCCACCATGTCCCACACCCATATCCCCAGCCAGGTCTGGGAACTGAGCTTTGAAGCTCAGGATGCTCCGGCTTGTCCTTCACCTTCTGCTCCAGCAGATACAGGGCTATCGCAGTTACTGTGTGTATGCAGGGCTACCCTAGATCTGTCCCCATCCCGCCGCAGCCTTCAGGAGGTATAGCCTGGGGAACGAACTCTCACCTAGCTGCTGTCTAGAATGTGCTGGCTCTTGACCCCCAATGTCATGGCACAAAGGCTGCAGCAATGCAGAGAACCACAGGGGCAGCTAGGCACACGGTGGGGGGCTGGGCCACCACACATCAGGGCCACTCACTCCTGTTCCCCTGGGAAAACTCTCCGTCCTCCTGGCCATGTATACAACTGCCCAGGTGCTGGGACACCTCCTGGAGAAGCCACCTCTCTCAGCTCCTTCTCACAGGCCAAACAGCAGTAGCTCTGGGGCTGGCTGAGCAAGCCAGACTCCTAGGACCTGTCTGACACAGAGATGCAATGTCAGGGACGTACGTGTTCCGACATACACTCAGCTGAAGGGCCAGTTTGGTGACCCAGTCACTCCCCACCTTTCCAGAGGGCTGGAGCCAGAACAAGGCCTAAGGGGGCACGCGGGCCCCTCCTACACAGGCCGACGAGCCAGGCGGGGCAGGCTGGCTGACAGGGGCCCAGCCAGTCATTCGGTTACGAAATATTTGTTGATCGCTCCTGTGGACAAGGCCCTGGCAAGGCTCTGGGCGGGAAGTCAGAGGTGTTGGCAGATGAGTATCTCAGTTCTCCATTGTACTTTACCGTGTGCAAAGCCCTCGCATGTGCTTTATCCCTCTTCTGATCCTCCGGGCAGGCATTTTATGGGCATTATTATATATTATTATGTACAGGAGGACGCCAGTGATGAATGTACCAGTGGGTACCATTTACTGAGTGCCTGCTGATGTCAGCTCCTTGCCAGCTTGCTCAGCCAGCGCCGGAGTTTTCACTGTCTTGTATTTAGTTCTCACCCCAGCTCTAGGAGGTAGGCATTATCATCCCTCCTCGTTCTTCAAACGAGGAAACTGAGGCACACTGGTTGAATAACTTGCCAAGGTCACCCAGCCAGTAAGTGATGAGGCCTAGAAGAGACAGACCTTAGTGACAGAGCTGGAAGAGATCTACCCTAGGTCACGAAGCAAAAAGGCACTAAAGCCTGAACCAGACAGTCTCTTCTTCCCATCCAGGGATGTCTCCGCCCTCCTGAGAAATTGCAGGGTCGTTTTGAGAATCCTCAAAAGCCAGAGCTTCCAGGGTGAGCCAGGTCCCTTGGCCTCCACTTGCTGCTCTTGGAAGATGTTCAGGGCTTCAAAGGCCCTTCGCCTGCCCCATCAGCAAACATCCCTGGAGGGAGGTGGCTGGTCCAGGGCCAGGGAGAGGCCCGGCCCGCAGGGGCACAGTGTGCTCTGGAGGGCCTGATGTGCCACACGCACCCACCCCACCCCACCCCGTTCTGCCCTAGTGTTCGAGAACAGCAGCAAGATCGTGATCGTCATGGAGTACGCCGGCCGTGGCGACCTGTATGACTACATCAGCGAGCGGCAGCGGCTCAGCGAGCGGGACGCCCGGCACTTCTTCCGGCAGGTCGTCTCTGCCGTGCAATACTGCCATCAGGTAGGGAGCCCCGCCTGCCCGGCCCGGTTCCGAGGGGTGGTCCTTGGGCCCCGGTGCGGTTTGGGCCAGAGAGAGTCCACGAGTTGCCCGCACAGGGAGACAAAGCAGAGGCAACACACGATTCTGGACTCGCCACCTAGGAACGCCGGTGTCTCCGGCCCCGAGTCCCTCAGCTGTGGGCAGAAGGGCCTGTGATTTGTTGTGCTTTGTACCAATAAAGATGGGCACTTCCAGCGTGCGTGTGCCCCGACCCGGCCCGCCTTGTGTTTGCCTTACTCTGCAGACTAGGTCCTCATGCCCTTCCCTCCCTGGGGACCTTCCCCTGACACTCCTCCCTCCCTCTTTCAGAACGGTGTGGTCCACCGGGATCTCAAGCTGGAGAACATCCTCCTGGATGCCAATGGGAATATCAAGGTGGGCCCCACTTCTGGTTTCCAGCAGCCCTCCCGCTCCTCCCCAGACTTTTCCCACTACCCCTAGCCAAGTACCTCTAAGCCCCTAGGGGGTTCCAGGAGGAGTCCAGCAAAGATCCAACTTATATATGCTGGTTCCAACTCCATTTTATGGATGGAAAACCGAGGCCCCAAAATAAGGGGTGACTTGCACAAGGTTCTGTGGCTAGCGAGAGGCTGAACACGGGCTAGAAGCAAGGTCTCTGGGCTCCCCCCGCAGTGCTCTTGACATCACAATGCTGACAGGAGTCTAGGAGTCTAGGAGTCTAGGTCTACGTTCTTTTGCTCGCAGCCTTGGTTGGCACTGCCAGGGAGAGGGCCATGGCCTGAGTTCTTCCCGCCTGTGTGCACACGCTCGCGCATACACGTGCACACACATGCAGACTTTCCTCTGCTGCAATTAGCTGGCCCTTCGGCACCTTTCCCCAAAGACCAAGCATTCCAGCTCCGTCTCCCATGCCTTGGCAGTTAGGTTTAGGCATGAGAAGGGCACACCAACAGGGACACTCAGGGCTCAGAGCCAGGAGCAGGAGATGGCTAGGCTGGCCCTGCACACTGCACTCTGACCCCCTTCAGAACCCTCCTGAACCCAGGACATAGTCCCTGCTCCGGTAGCCCCTGACCCATGTTTTGTGGCACCCTGGCACTGAGTTCATTCCCCTTTTCCAGCCAATTCCCGGAGCAGGTGGGGCTTTCTTTGATGCTGTGGTGTGGGGGAGGGGAGGCAGAGCCAATAAACACAAACAACCTGGACAGGCATGAACCCTCCCCGCTGCACCAATCACCTGCTTCATTATGGGTTTCAACTATCTGCTTGATAAGAGGCCAATAAAACCATAAACGAAGGAGCCAGAGTTCCATAAAGAGGCCCTCCCCACCCTAGGCACACATGACCCTCTGCCGGGGGTAAAGAGATCAGGAGCAGTAGGGCACCAGCTTCAGCCTCTCCCTGAGGGCGGCTGGGGAGGGGGTCTCTCCGGGGAACAAGAAGATGGACTGGGCGCCTCTCAAGGCCTCAGTATCAGATGGCTCAGGGAGTCTGGGAGAAGATGCCTTCTCCTGGGCTATGACTCTGACCATGATTTTGTTCTGCCCTCACCACTGCTTCTCAGCCCTGCTGGGATGACCCCATGCTCCTGCCCAGGAGTGGGCATAGACAAGCCCTTTGCTAGGAAGGGCAGCCCAGCCTTGTGTGGCTAGTCAGAGACAGGATGGCATGCTTCTGAGGGTAGTGACACCGGCATGAGATGTTGACTATCCCCTCCATCTGGTCCACCTTCCCATGGAGCCCCATTCATGGGTCACACCTATTCTAGGAGCTGCAGGAGGGATGGGGACAGAAGGAGGTCAGCACAGGAACACAGTAATGTGACAATACAAGGAGACAGAACCAATAAGCGAGGGCGACAGCAAGCCACTGGAAACTAGGGCTCCGTGGGAGAAGGAGCTCCCAGGGCAATGGAGGGCTTCCCAGGGGAGGTGAGCTTGCTGGACCAGGAGGATGTGCACGAACAGGGGAGTGCATGCCTGGGTTGGAGTACAGCGGGACAAAGGAGCCCGGGGGGGCAGTGGGGGCCCAGAGCCCCTTGCACCTCTGGCTAGGTGCTCATTGACACAGTTTCTGCAGGGCTCTTTCTTCTGGGGCCTGAGCTGTGTTGGCAGTGCCCAGTGTGGGTGGGGGTCACGGGCACCCTTTCCGCCTGCTGGGGCCTGGGTTTCCCCAGCGTCTTGTGGCGGCAGGCTGAAAGCTACAAAACAACCCAGGCCTTGGCGTGACCCCTGCCATGTTTACCCATTCCTGCAGATTGCCGACTTTGGCCTCTCCAACCTCTACCACCAAGGCAAGTTCCTGCAGACGTTCTGCGGGAGCCCCCTGTACGCCTCCCCTGAGATCGTCAATGGGAAGCCCTACACGGGCCCAGAGGTGAGTGTCCACCCTCCACCACCCTCCCCCGGCAGCCTGCCTCTGCCGTTTCCTGTGGCTTCAGCTCCTGTGAGATAGGTGGGCTGGTTTTCTAGTTGTTCCCTTTCTCAGTGCACAAAATTTGGCCCGCACCCCCTTACCCCCCAAAGTAGCCGTTTGCCAGGTCTCTAGCCATGAGTGGCAAAACTGGAGTGAGAACGTAAACCTCCTGGCCCCTGGCCTAGTCCTGTGCTCGCCTTCCTGGTTCCCATTGCCCTTCCCTGCACTCAGCCTGCCACCCCCTCCTGTCCCTAAAGGGATGACCTCTCCGCTGCTCTTGTGTTTGTGGCTGCCCCTGCCAAGGAGAGGTGATGGACAGCACCTCTCCCCGTGAGCCTCGGTCACTTCTGCAGCGTCACTCCTTTGCCCCTGGGTTCCAGAGGGACATGCCCCTCAGACGCACCGGCCTCTGAGTTCTCCTCCAGTGTGCACCCGTTTCTCCTCTGGTGTGGAAGTGAGGCCACAGTCCCTCCGGCACCCTCGCTGACCCCCACCCCCTCCCTCAGGTGGACAGCTGGTCCCTGGGTGTTCTCCTGTACGTCCTGGTGCACGGGGCCATGCCCTTTGACGGGCAGGACCACAAGACGCTGGTGAGGCAGATCAGCAACGGGGCCTACCGGGAGCCGCCTAAACCCTCGGGTGAGTGAGAGGTCCCGGTGTTCCTGTCCAGGCCCCGGGGGTCCCGAGCTAGTTCCTGAGGCAGGGGTTAAACAGTGGCAGTAGAGTGAAGACGACCCGCTGCAGATGAGAGTACCCTCCACCCACCTTCTGCCGTCGTCTCTCTGTCCCCAGCGTCTACGGCCTCCAAAAAGGAGGGGTCATCTCTTCCTTCGCTCATGGGCATGCTTTATTATATTTGGGAAGTGCTTCCTAAGGTCTAACTTAGATCCTCTGTGCTACAGTTGTCTTCCTTTCTACTGCTTTTCCCTCATCCTTAGAAATCTTTTTGTCCTTTCACCTGCAATGTAGGTAAGAGGAAGGGTGTGAGAACCTTGGTTTACCCTTCAGCACAGTCCACACCCTCAGAGGGTTGCATTTCTGAGGAGAACAAGGGTACACACACACGTACAATAAGGCTAGTGAAGGGCTCGGAGTCCTGGGGGCATGGCGCAGAAGAGGAAATTGGCAGACTCCATCTGGGACAGCTAGAGGCTGGGAGCTGGTCCAGCTGGGGCGTGTGCGGAGCCCTGGGTGGGAGTGGTGTCCTAGTGCAGATGGGGGTAGCCAGTGAGAAGGGGACTTTGGGGGTCCACTCTCATGGCTGCCAATCCAAAGACCCTTGTCTTTGTTTTCCAGACGCCTGTGGCCTGATCCGGTGGCTGTTAATGGTGAACCCCACCCGCCGGGCCACCCTGGAGGATGTGGCCAGTCACTGGTGGGTCAACTGGGGCTATGCCACCCGTGTGGGGCAGCAGGAGGCTCTGCCCGAGGGAGGACACCCTGGCAGTGACTCTGGCCGGGCCTCCATGGCCGACTGGCTCCGGCGGTCCTCCCGCCCCCTCCTGGAGAACGGGGCCAAGGTATGCAGCTTCTTCAAGCAGCACACGCCTGGAGGTGGGAGCACGGCCTCCAGCCTGGAGCGCCAGCATTCACTCAAGAAGTCCCGCAGAGAGAATGACATGGCCCAGTCTCTGCAGGAGGACCCTGCTGAGGACACCTCCCCCCGCCCCAGCAAGGGCAACCTCAAGCTGCCAAAGGGCATTCTGAAGAAGAAGGTTGCTGCCTCCTCCGAGTTGGTGGGGGAGAACTCTGAGCTCAGCCTGGCCCCTGGGAGCCCAGGCCAGGCTGCCGCACCGCTCCCCAGGAAGGGCATCCTCAAGAAGTCTCGGCAACGGGAATCTGGCTACTACTCCTCTCCTGAACCCAGCGAGTCTGGGGAGCTCTTGGATTCAGGGGACGTGTTTATGAGTGGGGCTGCTGTAGAGCAGAAGCCCCCCCAGGCCTCAGGGCTGCTCCTTCACCGCAAGGGCATCCTTAAGCACAACGGCAAGTTCTCCCGCACAGCCCTGGAGCTCACAGCCCCCGCTGCCTTCGGCTCCTTGAATGAGCTGGCCTCGCCTTACCCTCCAGCCCAGGCTGGCCGCCCCTCAGGGGCTGTGAGTGAGGACAGCATCCTGTCCTCTGAGTCCTTTGACCAGCTGGACCTGCCTGAATGGCTCCGAGAGCCCCTGCTGCGGGGCTGTGTATCTGTGGACAACCTCACAGGGCTTGAGAAGCCCCCCTCCGAGGGCCCTGGGAGCAGGGGCCTGAGGCGCTGGAGGCAAGACTCCCTGGGGGAAAGCTGCTTTTCCCTGACGGACTGCCAGGAGGTGACCGAGGCCTATCGACAGGCGCTGGGCGTCTGCTCAAAGCTCAGCTGAGGGTGGGGCCATTGCCCCACCTGGATGGGCTCTTAGATGCACCTGGCAACACCCTGCGGGGAGCACCTTTCCCCTTGCCTCCTGGGACCAGCATCCCAACCCAGAAGTCTGAGATGGTTTGTGATTTAGCCCTGGGGAGGGCCGGATATAGGAAAAATGGGCGAGTGAGATGCGTTGAGGATTCAACATCTTCGGTCCTGTTGAACCAAGGAGGTAGAAGAGGGGAAGAGTAGAGGAGTAGAGAAGGTCCATGGCCAAGTTCAGGTTCTCTGTTTTGTGTGCACATAGTGGGACCACCAAAATCTGGAAAGAGCACTCTTACCGGCACCCGTCTCCTTTATTGCAATGAGTGAGTTTTGTGCATGGCGTCTTCTTGCCAAGATAAGGGTGGGAACCCTTCAAAGACACATTCCCATCCCCACCGGGCACTGAAACCGGAATGTGGAAACTCCTCGTGTGCCTGGAACATCTAGGAACAGTCTCCTAGAGGGCACCCTTCCTTACTTCTCCCAGCAGTAAGAGAACCCAGCCTCTGTTTCCTCAGAGGTCCTCACCCCGCTTTCCTGTCCCCCAAACCTTGCCCAAGCCTCCTGGAGTCGCTGCTATAAATCTGAAAGACTTGAAAAGGCTCAGGCTGCTATTGGACTTCATCATCTCAGGGGTCCAGAGTAATCTGGACCCCACCTTGAACCTCAAAGGCTCTGTGAACTTCTCCAGCCTCCAAGCTGCTTCTGCTACTGAGAATGAATGTGTCTATTTCTTCGGGTTTCCAGGACCCTACAATGCCCTATTTATATTTTTAGCCATGTGTTCTTTCAAAAGTGAATCTTGCTGTTTTCGATAATGTGAATATTATGTTCTGGAAAGGTCACTATACATCTAATTTTGTGTACAAAGTAATATTTTTGCAATGATTCATGGGGAAGGGGGGCCCTTCTATAAATCCACGTGTTCCTTGGCCCTGTCCGGGGACACGTGGCCCCCATCCCTGCCCTGGTTCTGCCTACCTGATGGTCCCTCTTCCCTTCTCTGTGGCCAGAAAAAAACCCACTCCATTAAAAACCAGTCTGGTGATTGAAAATGGCCTCTGTTGTTCTGTTTGAGGAGGTGGGGCACAGATCTTTGAACCTTGTCTTAACACCCATCCTGCTGGGAAATGGAGAAAGTGCTTAATGAAAACAAAAAGACAAGTACCCAGCTCTGGGTTCCAGAAGCTCCCCTCAGCATACCTCCATCAGCGAGTCTGCCCTGTAAACACACAGGTGGGAGAACCCTGGGCTGAATGTCCCCACTTGCTCTTCCTGCCTTTGGCACTAAGCGGAAAACTGGGTTTGGCAGATTGTGCAGACCCACCCCCAACCTTCTCTCCATCTTCTTCCGCCCCTCCCCCACACAGTTCTGTCCCCTGCTGCTTGAAGACACCCCCACCTCCTTTATTCTCTCTCTCCAAAGAAATCCCTTTTACTCGGTGTTGCGCAGCTGCGCCCAGCTCTGCCCTCACCATCTGACCCCTAGTGCAGTGAAGAATGCTTGGAATGCCCCCCCTTGAAGGCTGTCCCTCTCAACCCCCAGCGGAGCATTTCCAGCCCGCTGGCCTGGTCCTTTGAGAAACTCGGGCTCTGAGTGCTGGGCTGAAAGAATGAGGACAAAGTGCAGGCAATTTGCTGCTGGCTCCAGCTTCAAGCAGTCTCCCTCCCCATGCCTTGCCCGCTCCTGGCGTTCACAGGCTCCAACTCAACTCCAGGTCCAGCCAGCTCCAGCACCCTGCTCCCCAGCACACCTGTTCTTTTTCTGGAGTGGAACACCTGGGGAGCTGGCGAAGTTGGTGAGGCTGGGGAGCCAGCGAGGTATCCAGGCAACTACGGCTCATGATGCTGCAGCAAACTGTCTGCAACTGGAGTATTTCTGTCTGTTATCCTTGAGGCTCTGCTCAGGGCTGGCTGGAGCTCTGGGCCAGACTCTGGGTGGACACCAGGGAAACATAAGGGAGGGTTTTTACACTCAAGAAGCATAGAGTCAGCTGTGGAATTGGCTGTGCGCCTTTATTCATTCAACTCAGGAATCCAGCCCTTTTTATGCTGAACTCTATGGAAGGCAAAGGTAATTGCTGTTTCTCTGGCACGACACATTGAGATCTTAGCCTCCAGGAGGCTGCAGACTGAACAGCAAGGTAGCATCCATAAAAATAAATAAAATTCAGACTTCCAATCAAGATGGCGGTGTAGGTTAGTGTGGTACTTGCATCCTCCCACCACCAAACTGCAGAACCACCTGAAATCTATTAGAACGTGGAAGTCTTAAACTAAGGATGTAAAGAAGAAGCCACATTGAGACTGGTAGGAGGAGCAGAGAAGTAAATGGGCCGGTCCCACACCCACATGTAGCAGATAAAAATCTAGAGGGATATCTCAGCTTCTGAGATTCCCCGCTGAGGAGCGAGGGGTCCTAACCCCACATCAGGCCCCCCAGCCCAGGGTCCCAGTGCCAGGAAGAGAAGCCCCCATAACTGCTAGCTGTAAAAGTCAGTGGAGATCGTGGCTGAGTGACGCAAAGGGCTGCTGGAGTCCTAGGCATTTCCTCTTAAGGGGTCTGAGCACAGATTTACTCGGACTCCCTCCCTCTGAGCTCCAGCGCTGGGCTGGCCGCTCAAAAGGCACCACCAGTGACATGCAGGGAGGAACTAAATTGTCTGGCATCAGGACAAGAGCTGGGTATGGCAGCTTTCTGCCAGATAAATGTTCTGGCATAGCCCACTGCTCCTTTCTTCAGAACTCCCCCTCCACCAACAGACCTGGAAGGTGGGTACCATAGCTAAGTTCCCATCAACCTGGCTCACACTAGTCACCTCACCTTGGTGATTCCTTGCGACCCTGCTCCACCCAACTTCCAGGCCCACCCAAACTGTTTTCAGTGGCTTTTCTATACAAATGGCTAATACTTCAGATTTTTCTAAGATCTCTCAAGTAAGCAGCATCTGGCCTCAGTGAGCCCTATACCTCTCACTAAGTGGTCCCAGGTGAGGCACTAGCAGCAGCCAGCTGTGGTTTGCAGTTTTGCCACACCTGGGTACCTCCAAGCCCAGTACAAGTAGCAGCCATTTGCAGATTGCTTTATAGTTCATGCTGTGTGGCCCTGGACAGAACACAGGTGGCAGCTGACTATGGCCTGTACCTCCTGGGAAGCCCCAGAGCCAGTCCACACTGTGGGCAGTTTCAGGCCACACTGAAGCACCACCACCCAACCACCTCTACAAGCAACACACTCAAGGAATGGATTTAGCAGACACCAGAGCCCCACTGAAGTAAGTCCTGCTCTGTGGGGTGAGCCCCAACACAGCTGATCCTCCATGATAGTGGTAGGGTAGTTGCTGGTGGTGATAGCCAGCCTTAGGGTTGATTGGCCTGGGGGTAAATTACTTCCACTGATGTGCCAACAGCAATCAAGTCTCAAGTACAAAAGGAGGGTGTACTCAGCCCACACAAGGGG